>JANHFL010005955.1:268432-288091 GCA_032468155.1 Oxyrhabdium leporinum
ATAGATAGATAGATAGGTAGGTAGGTAGGTAGGTAGGTAGGTAGGTAGGTAGGTAGGTAGGTAGGTAGGTAGGTAGAGAGATAGAGATATAGATATAGATGTAGATATAGATGATATAGATATAGATATAGATATAGATATATCTTTCAAACCTTAACCAGTTCTCTTTGGGATAGTTTTTACATCCAGCATCAAGAATTCTTCAACAATCCTATCAATCAGACCTGTGTAACCTGTGACTATTTTGGTAAAATTGTAATCAGTGAACTCTAAATGGTTGCACTTTTGAAACTTAAAATGTATATTGTTCTATTTAGATCTTCTGATATGATGTCTAAGAAGGCCTCAGGATAAAAACAGCAATAATAGGTTTCCTAACGATTAAAAAAAAATCAAAGAATTTTCAAAACATAAGAAACATTTATTCTCCTTTGCATTTTAAAAGAAACAACTAGTTTTTATTTGTGGCATGTTATAGTATTTATGGTAAATAAATAAAAGCTTGGCTTAAGTCTCCACAGTCAAAAGCAGGTGTCCTATCAGGCAAAAGGCTCCATGCATGATAGGTAGATAAGAAACTCTAACTTCATTGTTCTTTCCAGCAGCTGGAAGATAAATCAGAGAGGAAACCTAATAACAGTTTAGCAGTCAGATGAAATAGCAAAATAATTCCAGCTAGCACAGATTCCAGGAAAAGGGAACAAATGAGATCTAGATCCTAGCAGATAGTCCCAAGGAATAAGGCAATGGTTCTACCTAGGGATATCAAATCAGAACTTCAGAAGAGAACTATATATCAGCAAATAGATATAGAAATAAAAATCTAGCCCTTTTCTGTTCTCGACTGGCCAATTCTGATAGCTGTAAGCTCTGGCAGATGATTATATCATACCAAGCACTGGGTTACCTTTTAATGTGTTTGATTTCAGACATTGCACTCAAAGTCCTTTACATAGGTAAGATGCATTCACTCCACTGAGAATACATCATTACTGAGCAACAATGTTGGCTCACAACTTTGTAGTTAACCATCATTCCTGATTTCGGTGATCAGAATCTAGAGTTGTAAGGATCCACTTCCACACACACAAACAAATTCTCTGCCAGTTGTGTTCTTTGAGATACTGGTACTGATGGAGCTTGAAATTATTTCCAAGGTTATTTGGCTTTAACCAAATCTTGGCTGGAAAAAAAAAAGATAATTGCTCAAATGTATCCAACTGTCTAAATGCTCAGTTCTAAATCTATGACTTTGTGAACGGCACCCCCACCTTTTTTTTTTCCCTTCTGGTCTTCTGAATTTTGTTGTTTGATCAGAAATCAGGACATTGAGAATTGTATCAGCTCCTTCATTAAGTCTGTTAATGAAGGTAGATATAGGAGCCAGCTAGACATTGATAAAAATGTCAGATAAATCCATCCCCAATCTTTTTTTCTTTTCAAGCAGACTGCTGTGATCTACAGGAGTGGAATCTGTTCTGAACAGAAATAAATAGGCAAGTGTCTATCTCAAACTATTTTTTAGCTTGAAAACTGTCCATTAAAATAGATTCCATAGAAACCATAATCCAGCACTATTAAGATAAGTTAGACATTCAGAAATGTACAAGCCTGCGCAACACTACAATGGCTCTAAGTGGCAGGCAGTAAAAACAATAACAGCAGACAATTAAACAGACTTTATTTTTTTGTTGCAGAATAACAATTCCTGCCATTCCATGATCATTAAAGGCAATTAGAACTCTAGAGAAGGTCTCCCTGAATTTTGTATTCTGCAATGTAGACTTTCTTTGTTTCATCTTCAGCCGAAGCTTTCAACTTCAGCTCTATGGGTCTTGCAATTGAATTGAATTTATTTTTTTTTTCTTCTTGGCCTTGTCCCTAGATAATCTTTCAATAAGATACCTTGTTCAAGTAAAAATAATGTCTTTCCATATCAGCATCATTTGTTCCTATGGCAACCAGCAGATGATAAAAGATGAAAAATCAGAATTATGAATGGGGGGGTGTACCAAATTATCAAGCCAGTTAAAGGAACTGTGTCAACCTGTGCAGAATTCCAGAATTATGTTAATAAGCATTGCTTTTTAAAATCTCAAGGCACAACCTTCAAAGAAATGATTTTTTTTAAAAAAAAAGCATAAGGCTATAATTACACTCCTACTCACACTATGACTGATTAGGATTTTTTTTTTAATTCCCTAGAGTGCCTTTGCCTATAAAGATTGTCATGGATAGAACTTTTCCCATGTAATTTTAAAATAAGCACTTGTTTAATAATAATTTATTCAGCAAATATAAAGAGCCAAATCCTGTCAACTCTACTTATTTGTATATGTTCTTGCTGAAAATTAGCCCACATTAACTGAATCAGGTCCTTTTCAGCATTCACACTGGGGCATGAAACTTTCTGATGAATAATTATTGGGCCAAATAATAATAGCTTCTGTTGGCAATTCCTTCCCATGCAATAATCACAATTATTAAAAGAATTACAAATGAAGCTGATTCACAATGCTAACAAAGGAATGAGAAATGTAATTCTCAATAGGATAATTGAAGAATTGTAAGGTTATTTTTGTCCCCTTTGGTTTGAAATCATACAACTGAATAATGCCAACTTTAGGGATTTCCCCTCCCCCCACATTTCCTTAGGATATTCCGTAACTGCCCCTATTTATTGAAGGACAGAATCAAACTGTAATTACATTGGAAACAGTTCTGCCCACCTCTTCAACCAAAAAGGCTCCCTGAGCAGCTTATGTAGGATAAGTAATAAATATGAGAATTGCTGCCTACAGGCTTATCTGAAACACCAACACAAAAAAGGAGAGAAGGAGGGAGAGTAGTGGGAAGAAAGGACTGGGAAAAAGAAGAGGAAAGCCAGCCAACTTTTATTAATGGTCTGCGAGTTCATTTGAAGATTTCAGAAGATTTAATTAGAGAATCAGGTGAGACAAGTTGGCAGGACACATCCAAAGTGTACCCGTGACCAACTTATGCAGTGGCTACTCATGCCAAGTCTTGATGCTTCGTTCAGTTGAAAATGGCTATGCTGTCATCCCAGATAGTTTTCCTCTATACATACGGAGGCCAATAATGGAAAGTGTGGGGTTTCAGCAGATGTTCTCTGCGTTCTCCAAAGTCTGATTTTGCCAACCTGTTGCTGGCTAAAATAACAGAACTGAATAGAAACCGTTTTTGTTCTTTAGACTTAAAAAAAAACAAATTCAAGTAGAGATGTTTATTGATTTAATTCTTTCTAATGCTATAATTTGATAAAATATAAAAAAAAATTCCCTCGAGGCAAGCTTACTACATATAGTTTTCTTGGCCGGAGTGGTTTATCGCAACCATTTTCTAAGAATATATTTTTATGGTTTGTCACACAGAGAACCAGATGTTTGAGTGGATTTTGTCCACCTCTCGAGTCCTTTCCAAAGACCTGGGATAGGCAGATGCTGCTTTATAATATTCAATATATCATTACCGGATTTTTGTCAATAATGATAGTGGTCAAATAGTGCCCCAGATGTTTTAGAATTGCACCCAAGGTGTCTATTACTATTGGTACTACCTTTGCTTTCTTTTGCTACTGTCATTCTACTTCTGTTTGCAAGTCTTTATATTTTGTGTTTTTTTTCCTCTCCAGTTGTTTCTCTTCTCTGTCTCCAAGTTCTGCTATGTACACTATCCAGAGTTTTTGTCTTTCTTATCAAAAATTGTCAAGTCCGAGGTGTTGTGCAGCAGATGCTTTTCTGTTTGAATTCCAAAGTTTCAGAGCACTTTAGCTTTTTCATTTTCTATTACTTTGTCTGGTTTGCGACCCCACCAGTTCTTGCCTGCAGTCTAACGATATTTCCTGCAAATGTTCCAATGCACCAATATATTTACAGTCTAAGACAGGTGGAAACTTAATAATTCTAATTAATAAGTGTTATCAAGGATCTGGGAATTATTAAGGTAGTGTTTATGAATACATGCAGTTCCATGCAGGGAGGGTTGAGGGTTTTTTGGGGTGTTTTTTTTTTTGTAAACTTAGGGTGTTGAAGTCTGATAAATTTAATATGTCCAGATATTGAAAGAGTCTTTGGAATGTAGGATGTCATGATGTATCAGTGTAGCATATGTGCAAATCATTCTTTAAAAGCTTTTTATGGGGTGGGAGTCATTTTAGACATTGATTGTCATAAGTAAATTAAATTGTAAAAGATAATGGTAAAGGTTTCTCTCTCAGTCATGACCTACTGTAGGGTATGGTAGATATCTCTATTTCTTGGCTGAGGGAGCCAGTGTTGTCCAAAAACAATTTGTGTGGTCATGTGGCCAGAATGGCTATACACCAAAGGCTCATGGAACACTGTTACCTTCCCACCAAAGTTGTACCTATTTATCTACTTACATTTGCATGCTTTTGAACTGCTAGGTGTGCAATTCGAAAGCAAGCAAATGCAATTTGCATGCTTAATTAAATTGTGCTAAGGGTAAATGAACCATGACAAGACTAAGATTATTTTGGGGAAAACAACTATACATTTTTCAGGCCTAGAGTTTTCACCACAGGAGTAACAAAAGTGAGAAATACAACAAATGGAAGTTAAGCCCAAATAAAAGGTGAGTATTAAATGGTGGGTTAATTGTCTCTCCTCCCTTGCATGACTGAGCTAGGATACTTGATGTCATTTCAAAAGTTACATTCCCACCCTTAAATAGCAGCACAAATATAAAAGAGTAAGACATAAAAAGAACTATGATTAATGCAGGGCAACACCACTAATATCTTCTAAAAGCCAACTGAAACTGCCTGAAATGATGGCCTTTGAAAATAAATTGCACTCCAATCACCCAGCTGCAGAGGCTTTTAGTAAAACATTGCCAGGCTGATATGTGGGTTGATGGTGTTTCCATTGGTCATAGTTTGCAAACCTATTAATTTCCCAGGCAAAGCTGCACAGCCATTCATCTTCTGAAAAGCAATTCTATGGATTTATGAAAGTATAATAAGAGAATAACACTAATGTTTTATGCCGAGAAGAAAAGAGTGTTCATTTCCATGTAAGCTGCAATGTAAAACAGAGGTCAAATGGATATGCATACCACCATGAGGTGAGATTTTTAGTTCCTGGTTTTCTATTCAGATCTAAATCCAGATTTGCTGACTGAGAAAATAGATGGTAATGCAATGTGATTGGAAAAGACAGTTTGGTAACATCTCTGCAGACGCCAATAGTAAGGCTAGGGATGCCAGAAAACATTTCAATGGAAGTGTGTCAGATCTCATACCACTATACCATTTCTCTGCTATTCATTAAGGGGTGGGGGAAGGGGAGATATTTTTTTTTTCTCATGCTTCTGCATGGTCCTGAACTAAGGATGCTGCTATTTCAATGAACTTATTCATCAACATTCTTGTGATTCTTAAGGCAGTGACATCTTTTGCACTAGCTCACACCGAAGTCCCCAAAAGGCAGCATGCTGTAATGAATACCAGATAGATGTTCTGCTCATAATGTTCTAAAGTCCTTCCAAATAATTTCCAAAGTTCTAATGGATGGAAAAAAAAGGAAACACCTGCCATTATAAGAATACCTGCTTTCCTATGTTTTTCCATCCTTAGGGTGTTTTCTTTTTTTTTTTTTTGCCAGTAGTGATCACAGCAAACTGCACCAGACAAAATATACTGGGAAATGATGGGAAAATGTTGAAGAAGACAACTTTATAGCACCAGTTTTGCACCTCCTAAAAGTAATCTCCTGCCTTGGTTCCCTTATATACAAATATTTGCATATATGTATGGAGATTCTCAGTCAGCCAAGAAGCTTCTTGGATGGGAAGCGAAACATCTTCAAAGAAAAACCAGAAAGTCCAGTTGAAAAAGGGCTTTGGGACATTTGCATATGTTTTTCAGTTCATATTAAAATATAAATAAAGCAAAGTTCTTAGGTATTTGCAATAGCCACATTTAATACATACAACTTTTTTCCTAGGTTTGAGGAGAAACACATGATTTTTCATTTGTAGCCGCTAAGTATTAATAATCTCTCTAACCTTCAGAATAAAGGAAAGAAACATGAGTACAAATCCTTTTTGAAAATTATAGATGAAAATATAGAAAGACAAACCCTTCTAAACACAGATGGCTGAAAACTTGGCTTTCCATCTGGCAGAATGTTGAATTTTGTGAATGTTGGTAAGTTCTGGTTAAAATAATTAATAAACTAAAATCCATACCTAGTGAAATTGTGAGTCTCTTACGAGTGACTTGGGTATTTTGAAGTTTGTGAACAATCTCTAGCCCTTGCTGGGCACGATGACTCAGTGGTTAAGACTTGGGCTTGTTGGAAAGCAGATAACCCAGGTTCGAGAGCTGAGCATCACGCAATGGAGTGAGCATCCATCTTTGCCTACTTCCTGCTCACCTAGCAGTCTGAAGCATTCAAGTGTAAATAAATAAATAAGTACCACTTCAGGGGCTGGGGGAGGAAACATAATATCCTGCTGGCCACATGACTGCAGAAATATCTTTGGACAGCACTGGGTCACGGCCTGGAAATGGAGATGAACACTGCACCCTATATTAAGCAATGACTAGCAAACTAAAAGAACGTCCTTTTCTTTTCTTTTCTTTTCTTTTCTTTTCTTTTCTTTTCTTTTTTCTTTTCTTTTTTCTTTTCTTTTTTCTTTTCTTTTCTTCCTAGCCATAATGAAGTTTAACTAGCATTTGACAATCCTCAGAGGAAAATATGTGGTTAAAATAGACACGGATTGCACTTCGCTTATACAGTAATTGTTGAAATAAAGGGTTTTTTTTCCTGATATTTCCTGGAATGGCCATGGAAATAGGCAACATACTTTTATTCTTTTCTTCTACTTTTAAATGAAGTGGATCTATCATGATCCACAAATCTCTGTCTGTTCCTGCTTCTTCAATGTCACTGTATGAGTTAAACTTTTAGGAGAATATATCCTATAACCAACAATCCCGTAACTGGTAAGACTATATTTCTAATAGACAAATGTGCATGCAGTTCAGTTTTGAACTCCGTGATTTATGCAGAAAGGAAAAAAAAAAGGAAAAAAAGCCTTAACATTAGACTAGAATTTAAAACTACTCAAATAGCACAAGTGGTGATATGCATGCTGAAAAGTCTGCTTTTTAAAAAAAGGTTTTGATTTTGCAATGCCATTGACACCTGTAAATCGGCACAGACCCCAGACATCGATAGTACTTTGTACATTGCTAATTGGTTCTTGTAAATATATAGCAATAGACTAAGAATAACATTATTGCTCTCAGACTTTTGCTGGAAACAGGGTTCATTTTCATGATGAACACTGTCTAGGACTCATTAATCTGCTTTTCTAATGAGCCAAATGTTAAGATTGGCCAAATTTGGGTTCCCTGGGACCTAATTAAAATCAGGTGAGAGTGCAAACATGAGCCATCAAGGTGTGCTTAATCAAAACAAAATGAAAAGGACTAATTAGAGAGACTGATGGCAATAATTAAGTTCCTTGGAGGTAGTAAACTAGTTAACTTAATTTTCCTAGGTGGTCAGGTTAAAGAGTTTTCAACAATAGTGGAACATATTTAAATTTTTCTCAGTTCTTGTATCACCACTTCCTCATCTCAATTTCATTTGTCTTTCAAACAAGGTATCTGCAGGCTGAAATAATCACTTCCATTCCTTGAATATCATTTAGTAATAATTCCTACGCTATTCTAATAATCACAAACACTTTGAGGAAATAATTACAATATAATGGTTTCTCCAGAAGACAATTTAAATTTTGATCAGAGGTTAAAAAGGTCAGATACGATGCATTTCCCATCAATTTTCCTTGGCATACTCAATCAATAGGGATTTCATATTTTCTCCTTTTTTTTTAATTTACGGTAACATTTTAGTTTAATATTTTAGGACAATTAGAGCAACCGTTTAACTATGCAACGAGCAAGTCATGTTATGTGGCCTGTTTGTGCAGACTCTAAACAAGTGGAGGGAATAGGCTAATAATGAACTTGTCTCCCAGTCAATGTCATTGTGTCAATTGCCCTGTTTGGTCCCATTTCAAAAACTGAATAGGCCACTTAAAAAAGAAAATTGGTCTGCACAATTAGTTTTGCATGCAGAAGACTTCATCTCATTATATAAAGCAATGTATGTGCTTATTGACATACACACACATATACACACATACATATGGAGGAGAGAGAGAGGGAGAGAGGGAGGGAGAGGGAGAGAGAGAGAGAGAGATCTTAACCATATCATTAATAAACTGTAATGATATGTCATGCTAGAGAAACCGATACTAGAAATGGATAAAACAAACTCCTATGTTCCAGAGATCATACAACATGTAGCCAAGGACAGAAAGCTAATTCCTTCAGTTCAAATAAGGCTGTGATTCTTGTCACAACAACATTAATGTCAGTTAAAGAAATAAATTAAAAAATACACATGAGAAAGCTAATCATTGTTCTCTGTTTATGATTGCATGTCAATTTACATGATCTTTTTCCAACAATCTTTTCCCAAGGCATCAGTTTACCAATGTTGCTATTTGCCCTGAAAAATTCTTCTGTAAAAACTGCCCATCGGAAAGATGTTTGAGGCCATACTTCTTGCCGATCCTCTGGCAATTCACTTCTTTGCAAAATCCCAGAGGAACTAAGATTGTGGTTCACAGAAGCTTGAAAGCCACAACAGTCTAGCAGGGAGAAAAACAAGATAGAAAAAGTTGCGAAGTTTGAACTAACAAATGTGATCCAGGCAGTTTCTCTTGGGTTGAATGTAAGCAAATCTTCCAACAGTGTCTCTTAATCATTGGACTAATTCCTTGGAAGTTGCAAGAAAACTTTCTTTGGGCTGGTAAGAGTCCTGTTTGTTATTCAGTGAGAGAGGCCATCCTTGCCTGCTTTTATATTTTACCCAGCAGCTCACTTCTCTGTGGTTTAATCAGGCTTTTATCAAGACACTGTGAATAACCATCATCTGATGAGGCAATCTTTTCTCTGCCTATTTTATTAAATAAAAATGGCTTCACTAGATCTCATCTTTACTTACACCCCGAAGCCTGACTTTCTGTATTTCTTTTCCTTAAAAATTCACTCACCCTGCTTCCCTCAATCTGTTATTTCTAGCATAATATTAGTTTCACATTCAAAAGATTCTGTGTAAAGCTTCTTTACTTTTGCCTGGAGCAATGCATTCTTTTAATATGTAAATAATGTGAATAATACAAAACAAGAGGACAATGTTTTGTTTTGTTTTTACTTAATATTTTATTTTTTGTAGTTGAAGCTGCTGAAGGACAAACTAAAATCAGACATTGCTCAGTGAGAATGGTCGCTGGAAAGAATAACCCAGTGGCCTTCCTTCATCTATGTAAGATCAATGGTTGGTGAAGATTGGGTTCTACATGAAGTAATAATGTAGCTTAGTGAATAAGGTCACATCACATACAAAGAACAAAAACTCTGCAAGCATTGATAGAGACATTCATTAAAATAGGGACCTTGAATAACTGAATAATTGCTCCAAGGACACCAAGGAGAAATTATATATATTTATATATAATAAATTCAAAGAAACAAGTCTTCTTAAGCTCTTGAAGAAGGGTAAACATGAAACAATTAATACCTATATATTTCAGTACGAC
Source organism: Oxyrhabdium leporinum (assembly GCA_032468155.1). Lineage (NCBI taxonomy): Eukaryota > Metazoa > Chordata > Lepidosauria > Squamata > Cyclocoridae > Oxyrhabdium > Oxyrhabdium leporinum. The sequence continues at coordinate 278,096 of JANHFL010005955.1, forward strand.
ATGCTGGACACTTGAAATAGCTTTTACACAGACTAGCACAGTCCCCTTTGTGCTTGTCTTCCACAATTCTTGCAGAAGAGTCTAACACAGATCCAGGATTCTATTTACAGCCATAATAACAGGAGAAAATGAAACAATGATCAGGTTTTATTGTGTTACACTTGCAACATAGCATTACCCATGAGTGAATTAATATGAAACTTGAACATTGCCTTTGGGAAAGTGTCAGCGTTCCATCCAAGTTCCAGTAACTCATTCAGCACTCAGGCATGATTATATCCAAGTAAGAATTTATTAAAGAAACCATGTTGGCACATCTGGGAAAAACCTGAATCTGAAGGCCCAGGTTTTTCCCCACCCAAAAGAAATCAAAGATCCACCTCCAACCCATAATCAAAGGTCACATTCCCCAATCCTCTTTCAAATCCAACTTCCTCTCTCTTCTCGTCACTCCTTCCAGGTGCTGGTAAGGATGGCCTTGACACACTTGAAAAGAGTTTTGTTTTGTCTACTAACACCTCTAAGTGTATGAGAAAGAACCCCCTCCCTGGTTCCCATGTGCTATTATGTGGGAGCCACAGAGGCCTCGCAATTATGGCTTCCAAGGCTGATAATTAGTTTCTGAATGGCAGCCACTACTGGAGAGAAATTATCTATTAAGAGTATTTTGGGGTGATTGGTTTTTGCAATGTTTAAATTTCATTTTGATAGACTCCTTAAGTGTTCAGTAACAGTAATTCTAAGAAAAAAAAATAAAATTTCACTATAACCTGTATTGGCAAAGGGCAGAGGATACTTGCGAGTGAGCCAAGAGAAGAAATATTACTTAATAGAAGAAAGCACAGATTAAGATCCTTTTATTTTCTGAAAAACCTTCCACTGAGATTAATTTAAAAAAAAAAACTCTTTTTCTTGCTAGCTTTTTAACATTTGGTTTAATTTTTGTTTTAACTTTCTTGCTGTGAAGGGCTGTCCTTTCTGTCGAGACAATAACGTGCTCGGTTTTAGTGGACTGAATTTGACTGTCCACAGAGGACACTCTCAAAGGTTTTTTCCAAATCTCTGGGCCAGTTGAATAGCATACAGTACAAAGGTCAAATTACTTCACTGATTGACCATCCAGAAGTTTAGACTTGTGTCGGAGTATCCAACTCTGGATTCTATAAGCTGCAAATACAAAGTGAAATGGAAAGTTTTGGGGAAAAGGAGTAGGGTATAAAGGGTATGAGTGAAAGAAAAATTTCAGTGGAAACTTTATTTGAAAATCTTGCTCTTTTGTACCATGCTACTGTAAATGTCTGAGAATATTGGTGTTTTTAAAACTTTTTTTCTTCTTACAGTCATTTAAAATCAACTGCAGGTGAAAAATGAAATATACAAAGAAATGTTAATCATGTCTATTTCAAATTCAAACTTTCAAAATCAGAGGGGCTTCCTAGAAAGTTGAATCTTTTCTTTCAGTCTGTTGCTGAAGATTTTGTTTTCTTGACAGCATCCAAATGGTTTCTCCAAATTAATGGGACGGATAGTGCTTGATGAATCTTGAATTACTCAATAATTCCATTTCTTCCCCTATTCTGGATTCGTAACTCTTCCATGGTCTCATCCAAACAGATGCAGACCCTATATGCTTTTGATGAAGAAGAAACAGAAATGAGGAATAAAATAGTTGAAGACTTGAAAACAGCTCTGCGAACTCAGCCCATGAGGTATGTCATATATTTTGCTTCCATTTGTCAGATGCTTCTTAAGTTAGAACTATCTATCATGGAAAAAATGTAAGATACAAGATAATCCCTTCCCTTGCTCTCAAAATATCATGTAGAGAACAGCAGGCTAATTGAAGATACATTTTATTTTCTCTTGGTATAAAGTTTTAGAATGGAGCTTAGAGAGTAGTCTGTTATCTTCCACCTTTCTTTAAGTATATCTAAGTTCAGATCTCAAACAATTATATACATTTCCCTTTCTAAATTTCTTCTTCTTTGTCACCTTCCACCTGAACCATATTGAATATTAAAAATCTTTCCCTCCTCTCTAGTTATTTTTTTGACCTATAAATTCTTCTGCCTTTCTGATAATCTAGTTGATGCTTCTATATATTAACTCTATACACCTCTTTTCTCCACATTGCTTAAATGTATTCTGGGTCTAACGGCTTTTAAAATTCCAATACTTTATTATTACCGCTTTGTGAAATGCTGAGCATCTAATATATGAAATGAGAGAAATAGAAGGAAACATGGGAAGTTTGTACATAGAACTTTATATAATCTGAACTCCTGCTAAATTACATTTGTGTAGGCCATACACACTTGTTGCATAAATCTCATCCAGTAGAATCTTGAAATGTTAGCATAAAATATTAAGCAATCGGCTTTTAGTTTTCTGCATGAATCACTAGAGTTGCTCAGAGATTTGTAGTCAAAAAAATTGCTCTTCATTTTGGTTCAGTACTTCCATGATAGAATCTTTCTGTATATCAGAGATGGAGAAGTCACAGAGGACGTAACCAAACATGCTTTCTTCTATTGCTGATGTAAGGTTTTTAAAAACAATGAAACAGTACTGAAAAGTATTGGTTAATCAGCCTTATCAACCTCTTTTGTCCCAATAAGTTATTCCATAATAGGCAGTGGATACTGTGGATAATTTTTCTATCTGCCATGCTAAAAATGTCCTTAACGTGTATACTATATATAGTTTCCTATTATCCTTTTCTATCATGCCAGGAAAGACATTACTAATAGGACTGGCTTTTTTTCTGAAACCTTTCGGAGTTCGTTTGGAATTTTTTCCAGATAAGTCCAGCATTACTTTGGCTAAAGACCTCTGACAGCAGGCATTTATTTCCTTTGTTTATAACAACTGTAATGAGTGTCAGCAGCAGCAGCCACAAAGTATCACATAAAGTCTTTGCTTCTAAATTGCTGGCTGCAGCCCTGAGGGCTTACCCTTTTTTTCCCTTTTTTTCCTTTTTTAGCAATCGCCAAGCCAAATTTCAAGTTAAGTCTCATAACTCAACTGATTCCAGGGACTCAGTTTGCTTACTGCAGGATTGACTATATGCCAACACTCATTACCTAAGCCAGTTCAGTCTTTAATGGAAAATAGAGGTCCTAGTGGCTCTGTCCAGTTCTTTTTGATAGAAACTCCCCCAAGATATTGGTCCTGGAACCAAAGAAGGATGGTTGCTGTTTCGTAATGCCAGTTTGAAAGCCTTATAATCACACCTCTGGCTGAACCTGGAGTAGCAATAAAGTTGCCGTAGTGTTCATATTTGAATATCTGGCAAAATTGAATATGTTTATGGCATACACTCACCCATAAAATTAATTTTATGATGTGTTTATGTAGCTTGCTAGTTGATTCCGTTGTAATTAGGTTTGTATCATTCTTTGCCAAGGAGAAGTCAAACTTTGCAATTAGGACACCTCATTTGTAGCTCAGAAATAATCACAACATATTAAACACATCTGCAGAATCTTTCCTGTTTCCAGCATCACCCTTGGACATCGGTGGTAGAAAACCTAAAACAGAGGGAGGGGTAAACTTCCTGTATATCTCATACAAGCCTTTCAAGTTACTTAGCTGCAGAATTTTGAACTGTCATCAAATATTTCCAAGGCTTTCTACATTTGGTCCAGAGATGTTCTTGATATTAGGGCTGTGTAGATCTTCAAAGGCCATTCTGCTTTATCAGAGATCCAGTGCAAATTAGCTAAATAAGCAGTGCAATGCAGAGAGGAAAGCTTACACCATGCCTACTTAGTTTAGGAAGAATTATGAGTCAGATTATCTCTGCCTTGGTGCTTTTTCTGTCCTGAGGTAGAAAAACACAGTTCTGCAAGGGATTCTGCTGCTCATCAAGACAGATCACCTATAACTGTTGATTGTATTTGTTTGTTTTTAGTTGATTCAATGATGTCTCTAAAGTAAGAAGAAATTTGAGCATGCAAGTAACTGGCCATATTCTAGAAATAAAAAAGTCTACATCAATTGTACTCGAGGGATTCTCCTGCGTATTTAGTGAAATTCCATTGTTCTTTCAGATGGTAGTTACATGGCCACAAGAGACACCACAGTAATAGAACTGCCTTTTTTTTCCTTTGTAAGAAGAGTTTGAGGTCCAAATTGAACTCAAATGTGTTTTGGTAAAGTAAATGGGTCCTTTGATATGAAAGGTAGATTTTTACAATAAAGTTCATTTTTAATAATAGCATTGTACATATCTCCAAATATGGTACAACTGAACTGTAGAAATGCTTTAGCAGTTAGAACCAATTCAGCAATTACAAAGCATTCAGTCACACTACTTAGGGAAGACCTGACAATAACATGAAAGGAACGATTGGAACAGAGTGACGATTTCCTGGTGAGTCGGTTTTAACCATTAGCAGCTATGATTATAGAAATATCAGGTTTTGAAACACAAGGGAAAATGTGTAGCACTGCTTCTGTTAATCATCAGTTACCTTGGCAAGTCAGGATGTTGTGGGGAAAAAAAGTTCTAAATAGAATAGGCAAAACTTAGCTGGACTTCTGTTAAAGAGTGAACAAAATGGAAAACTATCAAGAAAACTTGTTTTCTTTTAGCCAAGATATGCTTCCATCATCTAGCTGATTAAAAAAAAGTCATTGGAAAATGAGTGTTTTATTTTAGCATGCCTTTGTCTTATTCTTCTCATGACCTCTGGTAGATGGAACCTATTTCAATCCATATTTTAGGTGGGATATAAGACCAGGATTTTTCAGTGCTGAACATGTCCCTTGATTATAATATCTGAAATAAAAATGGAATGGAATAGCAGTTGCCAGTTAGGTTTAAGATGTGCTGGGCAATTATGACATTCCTTTTCCACAGAATGCGATATGAATGAAACTCAAAGAAATGATTCTGTAGGACATTTTTAAATCCTCTGTCCATAAAGAGCACAAACTTTGTTAGATAAGAGTTTCATTTTGAATAGTATGCCAGTGACTGTATTGCAAGAAGTGGATAGAGGTAAGCAAAAACCACATTTTAATCTAAACTAATCATAAATTTAATTTCAAGACGCATGCTTGACTACAGTTGTTGAATCAACCATAGGTGTCATTTGTTGGACTAAGAGCAACATTGTTCAAATTGCAATGGTTGGGTTCGCAAAACAGTTAGATTAAAAACTAAAAAAACCCTGACCCAGATTGGATCCTTAAAAAAATCTGTAGCATGTCTTGGCACAATATGCAAATGCAGCTAGTTTTTAAAGCATGTAGAATAATTATAATGTATAGAAATATCCAAGCTAAGTGCTTCAGTCAATTAAAGTCTTACGGTTTTCTACAAGAAAAATAAGAACATAAACACATCCTAAGATGGAGAATCTGTGGTTTTCCAGGTTATTGCAGAAACAATAGCTCCCAAGTGGGCATGTTGCCTATTGGGTTTTCAAGGACTTAAGGTTTTCTGGATGAGACCTCAGAAGGCAACACCAAATGCCACTGTTGTGTGTCCTCTTCTTTGAAATAGGTGGGAATGTTGTTCTGCAAATTAGTTTCAAAAAATGTTTTGCTTAGGGCATTGAAGCCAAGTCCCCCTTTGAAATCTTTACTAGAAGGGAAAGAAAACCATTCTATCATAACTTTTTCTTGGCTCTGTTAAGGTTTTCTCAAATAGATTTTTCTACTCTCTGAAAAGCATCGAGTGATGTTTTTCCTAAATTGAAAACCCATCCATAGGTGAAAAACAGCAAAGAAATGTTAAGATGAAAATGCTACTTAAATGCCAAGATTATAAGTCACACAAAGCAACAGTTACCTTTTTGGGAAATGAGAAATGCAATCCTGGAACTGGAAAGCCAAAACTAACAATAGACAAGCAAATCATTGCCATCTTCATGTTCTTTCATTGCTTATGAAAGGTTGGAAAGAATGCTGTCCCAAGGTGATTTTTATATTCTGGCCTTTAATGCATTTTCTGTCTAACCATTGTGGTATGTGTTTGCTCTTAAGCTTTGTTTGTTTGCAAAGACTAATTTTAAAATTCAGGCTTGAACAGGTACCAAACCTCAAACTAAATCTCTTGATAATCTCTGTAAAGTTTTGGTTTTCTCCAGGCCTTCAACCAGTGAGATAAAGTTACTAAAGAGATAAGCTATGCAAGGAATCTGCCCCAAATATTACATAGTTTCTCTGATTCCCCTTTAGGAATAAAATATAGTTACTCCAGATTTCTATTATTTGATATATTTTGTGCATGTGCATTGGAAGCTCAAGTAAAATTTATATATTGTTTTATGGTTTCATCTTAAGGAAATACTGTGAAGTGATCTGATATTGGGAGCCACAAGATTTGTGCCAAATTTTAAAACTCCAATTATATGAAACAGACTTGTATATTTGCAGTTATGCCCCAAATGGTTGTTTCATGGAAATTGTATTGGTTCCATCTTAGTTTTGATTTGTTTTATTCTGTTGCAGGCCATTTGAAATGTACCTCTCAGTATCAGGTTTTGGGTTTTTTTACAATTCATTTATTTTTTATTTATTTATAGGCTAATTTAAGCTAGAAGAAAGATATTGTCAGTTGCACACATTTGAATTTAACAAGGGATATTTGTTGAGTTGATTTTTATTGTCTTAAGATGGATGTTCCGTTGTTGGATGTTTCAAGAAAAGATTGGACAACCATTTGTCCAGGATGGTATAAGGACTGCTGCCTTGAGCAGAGGCTTCGACTAGAAAACCTCCAAGGTCCCTTCCAGCCCTGTGATTCTATGATTTTAAAGTCGTCCATTTTTGCATCCCCTACCAAAAATTTAACTCTACACTATACCAACAAAAAATATTGCTCAGACTGTTTTTTTATTGTGTGTTGCAGAAACTTTCAGCAGGAATTCCTTGGATGCATCATTTCCCAGATTATTAACTCCTTTCTTGTAGGTCTATATAAAGTGGCCATGCCTTACCATGTCTTAATTAATTAAGAACACTGAAGCAGCTCCTTCAAGTAGCAGTGGCAAATGAAAGTGTCAGCCTTGGGAATCATATTTTATTTCAGATTCAGGTGTTCCCAGATGTGCCAATATGACTTCTCCAATAAATTCTTATTTGGATGAACTTTGTTTCCGAGCGCTGAATGGACAATGGGGGGTTTCATTGGAATGCTGACATTAAGCTCAGCCATTCAGTTCCATGAGTGGTATAGCCATCTCTGCATCATTAGCAAGTACCGGTATCACGAGCTTAGGTTTCATGGCTATCCATGTTCTTAAGTCTATGTAGTATTATAATGAACCAGGAAAAGATCAGACATTGCAAACAGTGGAATAGAAAGAAATGAAATTCTGAAAGATCAAAGATTACTAAAGTTTCCAATTGTTGTAGGGAAACTACCTAAAAGCTGCTTGGGTTTTTATAAGTATTTGTAAGAGAGGGGGGAAGGGAGGGAGGGAGAGGGAGATTGTGTGCGTATGTATGCGTGTCTATGTGTTCCACAGAGTTCTAGGGGGCTTACAACAAATCAAACTAAAACACATCATTTTACACTATAGAAATAGAAAACATATGATGTTTTCTATATGATAGCATATGATAAGAATAGCATGTGATAAAAACAGCAAAGAGGATTAGAACTAAAGACCTTCCTAAAAATAAGCCATCACCAACTCCTGAAAGATTGTTGGTGAACAAATGAAATATGTCTCCTGAGAGGAATTCTAAAATGTTTATACAACTATCCAAAAATCTCTCTCAGGCAATGTAGGAATTCACAAGAGACTCAGAACTTGCAAGGGAAATCTTGATATGCAGGGCAGCTTCATTTTGGCCAAACTCGTCCTTCATAGATCATGATACTACCTTGTCAGGTGCATAACTGCATATGGAGCTTCAGGCTTTCCTCTCCCTCCCAAACTGTCAAATATACCACAATTTCAGCATTCGTGTATGGTATATTTAAGATGTAAGAATGAATTGGGAACTTTTGGGATATAGCCATCTTGCAAGGTTAGAACCATTTTTAAAAGGTACTATTTTAATATAATATGGAAGTATTAAGAAGGCTGTTTGGGGATCAGTGAACTCTCTGACTCTCATGATATCATTTTACCCCAAGCAGTGCACTGCCAATACCTGTCATCTTGAATTGATTGAATTGTACCTGGAAACAAATTAGAAGCCAATACATTTGAATAAAATAAGGTGCTTTGTTTCCGGACAGATATTTTAAGTGTCAATAAGTAATTTTCTCTTATTTTGTCTTGTCCGTATATCCTACGGTAATTTATGAGTAATATGATTTCCTCTCCAAATTTCCACTTTATTAGGTACATATTATGGTTGGAAAAATGCCTATTTTAAGTTCTTGAGCTACATTCATAGGTAACTGTATCATGTCATGATTGCGATAACCATTTTTCTAACTGAGATCTCGGTGAATACTGGCTAGTCTAAAAGAAAGATTTAAATATATTTTTTTCCCTTGAGTTTGACTATTGAGGATATAATTATTTTTAATCTGTAAAAAAGTGTATTTTAAAGAGAATTTTCAGCCAATGGCAACTTTATAGGTTTAATATTCTCATAAATAAGGAAAATGTAACTATATGTAGATAACTAGTGGGCAATAGTATTTTATCTATTTTAGTAGATGATCTGCAGTTTAAAATCAACTTTATTGATTTTACATTATTTTTAATTTTCATTTTCTGTTGACAGAAAACTAAACTTTTATGTAATATATAAAATATACTGGGCATTCTTTGATTTTCATACCTCAGCAAAGAAATACAAAATCAGATAGTTTGTTGGACTTGAGTTTCCATTTTTCCCCCAGCAGTATTTCAACCAAACAGCTGACCGACAATGAGGACAGTATGTTAGTTATTTTCTGGCATAGAAAGAGGATGCTTGGATAGAAGAAAATGTAGTGAAAAGGCTGTTAATAAGGTGAAATGGCTTTGGAAAGAGAACAGCAAGTATTGCTCAAACATTTATCCTTGTGGAAATTGTTTTGTTAGGTCAAGTGAGTCATTGCTTTTTCAAATTATGTTATTTCAAGTCATTTAAATGTGTGGTGTTGGATCCATAACGGAATTCTCTTTGTAGCAGAAAACAGAGGATGCTGAACAAATTTTATTCCACATACACATCTGTAAAAAGTGTTGCCCAGATCCTCAGCTATGTACACTTTAGAGTTTCCCAAATTAAGAGAAAATGAAATTTGGTTCTTTTATTAATCTGACACCATTTATGTCTTAATTTGTGTCTTAATTGTCCTTTTTCTTTCCTATCTGAACAGATTCGTAGTAAGATTTATTGAGCTGGATGGCCTGAGCTGCTTGCTGAACTTTTTGAAGAGTATGGACTATGAAACCTCTGAAAGCCGTATACACACATCCGTTATAGGATGCATCAAGGCTCTGATGAACAACTCCCAAGGACGAGCCCATGTTCTAGCCCACCCGGAAAGCATCAATATAATTTCACAGAGCTTAAGGACTGAGAACATCAAGACTAAAATTGCTGTGCTGGAGATACTTGGGGCTGTTTGCTTAGTGCCAGGAGGTCACAAAAAAGTTCTGCAGGCCATGCTTCATTACCAGGTCTATGCAGCAGAGAGAACAAGATTCCAGGTAAAAATGATGAATTGAGCAAGATGATCTGTAGAGCTGGTTCTTTGCTTAAAACAGGATCAATCAATCAAAATAGAGCTGGAAGGGACTTTGGAGGTCTTCTAGTCCAACCCACTGCTCAAGCAGGAGACCCTATATCATTTCAGATAGCTGACTGTCCAGTCTATTCCTAAAAACCTCCAGTGATGAAGCCCCTACAACTTCTGAAAACAAGCTGTTCCGCTGGTTAATTGTTCTGTTACAAAATTTCTCCTTAATTCCAAGTTGCTTCTCTCCTTGATTAGTTTACATCGATTGTTTCATATCTTGCCTTTTGGTGCTTTGGAAAATAAGTTGACCCCCTCTTCTTTGTGGCAGCCCCTCAAATACTGGAATACTG
>JANHFL010005955.1:293327-321813 GCA_032468155.1 Oxyrhabdium leporinum
AACCAGACTAAGTTATTCAAAACAGAAAGTTTAATTATTTCTTTTCTCTATGTGTGTGTACACACACACATACACACACACACACACACACACATATATGCACTTGGAGCCACTTATCATCTAAATTGGAAAATATTTTGCTACTGAACCAGTTGGGCCCACTGAACTCTGTAGGATTTCAAGTTTCCATATTTGTTTCAAGATTTCCCCAAATGTAGAAATTTATTAGTTTAAATTTGAAAACCTTGCATTGCTTTTAAAAAGATCAAGCCACAATGACCTGAATCACCATTAGCATTTTGCTGCTATATTTGTTTGTCCTTGCTTCCTTGGCAAATGTCATAATGTATTTACGCTTCTAACTCTGTACTGTCGTTCAAACACATTTTATACGTTATACGTTCTTCACCTAAAAGATGGTTGTTATTTAATTTTAGCCATGATGAATAGCTGGAGTGAATTCTTGCGAACAGGGACATTGAAATTAAATTCATCATGTAAAGAAAAGCTCATCCTACTCATGCAACGTAACAGTTTTCCTGCTAAAATCAATTTGTTTTGGTAAATTATGCAAAAATTCTCAAAGGGCTTAGGTAGGTAATTTATTATACTCCTGGCCCGTTCCATAATGTTAGAAAATGAAATTTATTCATGCAATATTAGATGGCATAAGCTGCAAGCTTAGTGGCATTCCTTTGTTTGTCACAATTTATCCAGGTTGTCGATGTGAACGGAATGCTTGCTGTTTGAAAAGGGCTAACATTTGTTTGAAGTCCTCTGTGGTGATCCCTGTTCAAGTATTCTTCCAGACAGCAGGGCAGACACGGTGGCCTAATACTTCATAGAAGACACACCATTCTAGACAAAAGCTTTATTAATGAGCGACAAATGCAAATAAATGAAAGAAGAAACTTAGACTTACTGGTCTAATGCATTGCATTGTGCAAAGGGGCTGGAGTAGCTATAATCATTTATTTCTATACTTAGTTACAAAGCCTTGTTCTACTATACGGATGGGAAGGGCCTTGACTATGCTGCATGCCAAGTAGCGGGTTAAAGAATCCTATGAAATTCTATGAAAGTATTTCAAATACGGCTGAGGAGCTTGCTGTTGAGAAGTCATTACTGTCATTACTGTCTACAGGTAGTCCTCAACTTATGACCAGAATTGTGCCTGGAATTCCAGTTGAAAGGTGCCCGTTATTTAAATAGGTCGCCTTGTGACTGCACCCAGTTTTATGACCTTTTTTTTTGTGGCAGTTGTTAAGCGAATGCAGCAATCATGTTAAGATCTTTAAATTAATACCTGGCACAGTAAAGTGGATAATGGTCCAGAACACACAGTGATCGTTGATTGGTTGGAAAATGTGGGCTCCTGCATGAGGCAGTTGACGTTATGATTGGTTGCTGGGTATAAAGGGGGAGTTTTCCTTTTTTCCCGCCTTTTTCTTCTGCATGCTCTGTTCTGAAATTTACCGGATAATTTACCTCATGATGTAATGAAGTGTTTGACTATCTTATTTACTGTAAATATAAAGGCTAAATATATTTATTTATATCGAACTACAAGTTCGTGTCAGCATATCTGACTTCATATGGACGCCTGTTGCTCAGTTCCCTGATAAATCATCAGGAAACCTATTGTATCTAACTACAAGCAAACACCTGTTTCCAGCAAAAAAGAAAAACGAAACAAGAAAAAAGAAAAGTAATAAATCGCAGTCATGTGAATGAGAGACACTGAAACGTAAATGTGGCTGATTGCCAAGTGCCCCAAATGCAACCATGTGACCACAAAAAAGGGGCATAAGAACTTCAAAAGTAGGTCATAAATAGCTTTGAGAATGTCCATTGTAACTTCAACCAGTTGTAAGGTGAGGAGGACAGCCTTTAAATTCCACTGGTCTCAAAAGTCGATATAAGCATCTAGTTTGTTGGCAGCAAATGCATAAAAATGCTTCCAAAAAAAATATATATAATTATGCAATGGCATAATTGCATAATGAGGGTTTTGGTTTTTGTTCAATTGGTGGCGGCATAAGAAAATAAGTTAAATGGATATTTAAAAAAATAAATAAAAAAGCCTTCCCCAGATTAACAGAGCCATCAGAGTTTCCCAAGGACTCTGTGCTAGAAGTAGAATAAGGGACTGACTTATACACAAGTTCCAGTTGCTGGTGTGAGAGCAGTCACGGTATACTAAACCAAGAACGTGTGTCTATTTGAAGAGTATCTTTTAATTTGAGACCATGAAAGTATCTCCTTAATCTTTGCCCGGGATCATTCCACCTTGAGACTTCAGGTTCTGCCAAGCATTTATAAGCTAATGGCATTGTTTACACTCTTGCTGCTGATTCACAGCAAAGATACTTCCATCATCAGCTTCACAAAGTTTACAGAAACAATGATTTCCCATATGAGTTAAACTAATTAACTATTAATCATATTTCAAGTATCTCCTAATCTCATGCTAATTACATTGCTATAATTCATTAATAAATATTTAACTTAGCTTTAAGCATTTTTTTTTTCCTGTTGCTAATAACCCGGAATCTGTGCATACTACAGATGGCATATTTTCAGAACTCTGTTGAATGCAGTTTTTTGCAAAATCTACAACTTTGTAGTTGTTCTTCCGTGTGAAATAAATACTCTGTAGTAAGAGGACCGTGGCTCATTTCTCCAAATATTACTTTATTAGACTGGAGATGAACTGGCAATTTGGTACTAACCAAATCAGCTCTTTCTCTTTACTATGAGGCTTTCTCCTAGAAAGTACATATTCCTTGCTTTCTCCCTTTTATACAAGCATAGGCAACTAAGGTAAGAACATGAATTAATCCACTTTAAAAAAAATAACATAAAATATAAATGCACACACATACATATGTACACACAATGTGATAGAGCCAAGATAAAGATCTTTACTTATGTATTCAGTTATTTCTGTTACAGATTATTCCAAGTTTGTTTATTATTCCTCACTGAAAAGAAGAACATTGTAGCCTAAAGGCTTCTAAAGCAGATGATTGTCTGGACTGAAGAAAAAGCAAAGTTGTTTCATTCAAAATTGTGTTATTGGATTGATGTTTTATAGTTTCCTGACTCCAAAGAGGATTCTAATTTTGTCTCAAAGTGCCAGAAAGTTTTCTTAGCATTCCCGCTCTCAGTCAAAAGCTAAATTGTATAGGAAGCAGGAAACAATGTTTTCTTATTAACATGCACACACAATTAGAGAGATCCCAATAAATAAAACAAACAGACTTGTGTTACATTAAAAACCACAGTGGAATATCTGTTTGGGAATATGGAGTGGAGGTAAACCTTTTATAACATATAGCCAACAAATTCATGGAGTATTAGAATACCTCTGGCTATTGCTTTGACAGTTGCTCTGGATTTCAAGCTTGCAGATAAATACTGTTGGGAAGTAACACTGGAAAAATGTCCTTGCTGAGTCTGCATGTTGGACACTATATAAACACAGAATAGTGGACTAGATTGGTCCTTGGCTTGCTTCAACGGGATGCCTCTACTTTTTTTTCATTTCCCCCCCCATTTTTTCCATTCTCTTTGATCCATTTCTGTGTGTCAAACTCCAAAGTATAACAGAAAAACAGACTCACAATGAATTTCCCTAGTTAGGTGTATTATCAAGAAGGAAACTATCTTGAAAACTGAGTTTAGTTAGGACTTTTAAGATGAGCCCTCTAAATGGTGTTTGCTTCTCTTCTGCCCAGAACATAAGAACAGGTTAACCATCCTTTTTACAGATAAGAATCATCCTGAAACATTCATATTAATTATGTTTTGAGATACTTCAATTGGTTTCTCACATCAGACCATTCTCTTACCCTTTTCAGCTGTTCATCTTTTGTTCATCATATTTAATGCAACATATAATCTGGGTTTCTTAGATTTATTAATGTCTATTTGATAGGAATGATTGCTTTAGTAGATTAACTTTACACCATATCTATCCTTGTTGAAGAAAAGAGGATTTGAAAGCTGGTTTACATTTCTTGCACTTAATACATTAGAGTTAATTAGGCTAGCTTTTTTTCCCCAAAAAAATAAACCCTTAAAAAAGAAAAGAACGAAATGACATACGTTGTTTGAAAAGGATACTTTAGCAAACTAGTATTTCCCTGAGCTGTTGTGGTGGGACATTGTTTCCATGGCTACAGAGAAGGTCATGCAAAGTAATCACTTGAAAATAATTCTCAGAGATAATCACTAGAGGTCAATAGAATATATGACGTGATACTTTCCTTATTAACAAATAAAATTGTGCACACCGTACCTAAGCGATTTGATAGTCAAGGTATGTTGCTTAGTTAGTAAAGATAAGGTAAAGGTTTCTCTGTCAGTCATGTCTGACTCTAAAGCATGATGCTCATCTCCGTTACTTGGCCAAGGGAGCTAGTATTGTCCGAAGACATTTTATGTGGTCAAGTGGTCAGCATGGCTGTATGCTAAAGGCACATGGAATGCTGTTACCTTTCTATCAAAGTGGTACCTATTAATCTATTTGCATTTGCATGCTTTTGAACTGCTAGTTGGGGAGGAGCTGGAGCAAGTAAAGGGAGCTCACGCCATTGTACAGAGCCTAGGTCTCGAACCCAGCTGTCAGCTCTCCACTGACAAGCTCAATATCTTTAACTGCTGAGCCATTAGTTCACCTAAACCAATTAGTAAAGACACATTCATTTTTTTCCTTTATATATTGGATTAATAATAGAATTAATTCCTATTGGGAATCAGTATGGTGGACCCTTCTACCCCTAGCATTGAGGGCTTCAACTGCAGAGCTTTTCAATTAGGCCACGTAGTATCCTGTTGTACTTCATCCCTGATCTTAACCATGTCTTATGACATAGGTGTCAAACTCACTGCATCATGTTGCTGTCATATGACATTTTTCCCATTTGTGGAGCTGGGGTGGGTGTGGCCTGCATGCAATGCATCCATCCCATGAGCCACCAGTTTGACACCCCTGTCTTAAGAGGATCCTATGACCAGAGGAGCTGAGTTAAGGTGGAGCAAGCAAGAAAAGGAAGCTGAGAACAAACTCAGCAGAAAGGGTTTGAGGTCTCTTTCAACATTAATTCAACTTTAATATTTTTAGGATTTCTTTAATTAAGTATTTTTTTATACCAGACAACTTCTCTAAGGGTGATTCTAGGCAGTAATCTTCAAGACACAGGCTATAGGCAATAACAGTACCATAGGATTTTACTGAGGTCTGTTTGCACAAAATTTGAAGGTTCATGGTTTTTTTTACAGCAGACTCAGAGCTTAGAAGAAGCCATCATGTGTGTGTGTGTGTGTGTTTATTTTTCTCTACCACACTTATTACATTGCAACCAAATATTTCCAGAAGGGTCCTTGTTTATTTTTAAATTCTCCTTTTGTGATTCAGTTACTTTGGGACATGGATGAGAATACTGGATTGAAATATTAAAAACTCTATTTCTTCTCTTTAGGGAAAATTATTATTCACTACTAGGAGAACAATGCTCTTATGTTATTTTGACAGTGAAGTTCATTCAACTTTTAAAATGCTGCCTGCCACAAAAGAAGCTGAAGATTATGAGAAAGCTAAACTTGTCTTTACCAACTATTTCAAACCTGCCTGCATCACAGATTTTGAATGAAACAATTTCTAATAGGCATGGCAATAAGAAGGAAGGAACCATAGATGCCTCTCATGCCCAGTTCTGTCAACTAGTTAAGACCATGAAATAATAATGCATATTATACAGAGATAGTTCTTTATTGAGCTGAGAAGACACATTTTATGAACACTTCAGCTAATTCTCACCATCTGAAAATAATAAACGTAGAACTGATTATGCTTCTTCACACTATTCCCTCTGATAGCTTTCCTTCAAGTCTTCAGCATCATCAATTTTTTTTATTTCATGAAGCTGGTAAATTAAATGTGAAAACGATAAAAATTGACATTGCCAAGATTATTCCAGCACTTGTATTCCATTTGAACTTTGACAAGTGATGGAAAAGGAAGGAAAGTTTTTGGGGAACTTGATATTATTTAGCAGATAGCTTCCATACACCATTAGTCTTCTAAGTAGTTGTCCTCTAAAAATATAAAGTAGAATTCAAATATGTGGACAAAAAGCTTTCAAACAGGACCATCAAGCCTCAGAGACATTATTTCTATGCTAGATAATATCTTTGGTTGAGCTAAACTGCCAGATTCTTCAACCTTCATCTTAATGCTGATTATGATCAGTTGCAAATTATTTATCTATGAAGCTGCATTTTCCATGTGCATGCCTTGACTACTACATATGTGGTAGCTATTGTATTTTCTACACTGCTGAAGTAATTTGGAATGTCATTAACTATTTTCTAGGCTACAATAAGTATTTAATGTTAGTGATGAGATCTTGGTATTTGGACATTCACCTTGCTTGCTATCGGTTCTCTTAATACCTTTAGTGATCCATAAGATAGGAAGTAGAAAAGTTTCATGCTTCTGGAGCTGTATTTCAGCTTTCCTAATGCAGACTTGAAAGCTTATCCTAATAAATCTTAAACATTATAATGGATGGCTGAGAGATCTGTGTGGTTTGACTCTTGTTTTGTCTGGGGGCTGTGTGCAGATGAAGTAAGTCAATACTGTTAGAACAGACGAGGTTGAATAACAACCCTTGCCCACTTTTTAAAGGTGAATGTTCTTTTTCTTCATATATTAAGATTATAGAATGTAATTTCAGTGGATTTTACTGAAAATTGATGGCAGCTGAGAAGTGGTTTCAGGCTGGCAAATAAAACCTTAGGGGAACAAAGCTTTAGACCAGAATTTTTTCAACTTGGCAACTTTTAACATTTGTGGACTTGAACTCCCAGAATTCCCCAGCCAGCATTACACCCATGCCTTTCACAAAGTGGATGCACAGGTGAGTAGGTGCATTCATTTGTGCCTTTGAGGCCTTTTCAAATGGGCTGCTTGTTCCCTGAAGTACTTTATGCAACAGTTTGGGATTTATTCTTCTGCAGAGTTTACAGCCAACTGATCCCGAATATTGAAAGTTAATTTTACATTTCCATTATGCCATAAAGATTATCCAAAAAGTCTTTTATGAGAAGATTGTGTATGCCAAAAATGATGAGGTGATAATTGGCTTTAGAACAGCTTAACAATTTGAAAATCAGGAGAAATAGCAGTTTATGTAAAACAGAAGAAAAGGGAGGGGGCAACGCTCAGACACATGGCAAGTATTTTTTTCTAGGCTGGTGATGGTTCCACACTGTCAGATATAAAGTAAAAATACTAAAAAATAAGTGCAAATGGCAGATGTGGGAAGTCAGTATTAAACTTTTAAATTTAATTTTAGATTTATTTTTTAAGCTTGGCCAAAGATCTATTTCTTATAAACCAATCAAAGTTTTTAGGTGTATGTCGCTTTTTCTATTGAAAATCAATGCCCATTTTAGCAGCTGTTAACATGCCTAATATAAATTCAAGGTCCAATACTTCAATTACATCCCAGATTGTATTCTTTAAATATGACATTGACTGCTGTATTTGAAATTATTGAAATAGCAGAGCATAAAACTCTTCCATATGTTCTATTACTTCTTAATAAAAAGGAGGAAAAATAAACCTTGAAAGTAAATAAATGACAAAATGACCATTTATGTAAGAAGATATTGTCTTTGTGGTAATTTAGTTGGGAAAAATGCATTGGAGAGAACTTGATCTAAAGTCTACATTTATTGATGTTGTGTTTAATGAGGTTGTAGAGTACTTGTTATCTTTCTTTCACAGTGTTTGACAAGACATGGCCTTCAAACACACACACACACACACACACACACACACACACACACACACACACACACACACAGGTTTTATCCATGTCTTTTGGAGCTCTTATAACTCTGGTTAGTTTTCTATTTTTTTATGGGTTAGTTTAATGTCTCTAAATAGTGTTGAGCCAAATGTTTCCTTGCAATTTCTTAAAAAATTTCTTACACTGCAATTTTTTAATTGTTTTTTTTTGCCTATCAAGGTGCTTTAGATTTTATTTAGAATATATTTTAGTGGTGTTTTTGAAGTTAATTGGTTACAGGTGAAGTGGCATGAGATATCTATCATTAATGTTGATTTCTGCTGTATATCTTTGCAGTGCTTTAATGACACGCTGTTTACACTGCCCTAAACAAGAAAAGCTTTGAGGGAAGATTGATATCATGAAGTCTAATTTTAGCAAACCTTGGAAGCCAGGAAGAAGGTAGACCATTAAAGAGACAATGGTACAGTGAAATACAGGAGATCCCAGCAAAATTCTTGGCCAGCTAATTAATCGGTAAGTACAAGAATGAATATCACACTCCCACTCCAACCACCAACATTCATGAAAAAAAATAATGTTGTGCACAACACTAGTTAAA
Organism: Oxyrhabdium leporinum; assembly: GCA_032468155.1. NCBI lineage: Eukaryota > Metazoa > Chordata > Lepidosauria > Squamata > Cyclocoridae > Oxyrhabdium > Oxyrhabdium leporinum. Next base: position 301,752 of record JANHFL010005955.1, read on the forward strand.
TCTACTTATTATGAAGTTTACACAGTTTCTCTAGAAGAAGTAAATGTGTCCCTTTAAATTTCATTTGCTGCATCAACTATAGGTTTGTCTTTGGACTTTTTGAAGGTAAGTGTGTTGTCTCCATGGGACACAGGAGCCTGAATTAGATAGACCATTGGTTTAATTTGTTGGTTCTTACAATCAAGTATTTTCCTATGCATATATTTTGTCAAATCATTTTTGGTATTCTTTGGATGGTTTTCCTTCTCAGAACACTTTTAAAAGAAAGACTAATAATAATTTTTAATCTGATTCAAAATTAATTGATGTCAATACAGACTTTGCTATGCTTAGACATATTTGCACAACACATTTAAGCAGGTGATGGGAGAGCATGCTGTGTCAACTCCAAAGCCCAGATAACTAGCCTACTTAATTAACCTCGAAGATACTAGGTTTCTTGGAGGGGGTGTAAGCAAACAGTCTCTAGTTTATAATTTTCTATGTTGTGCATATGCCTAACCTGAAAGATAACTGTTCCTTTTATTGTCTTTAATCAAGTCTAATTCTTAATGAGGCTCAAACAAATGTGCTGTCTCTAGACACTCAGTTGCTGACAGCTCTGCCCAGGAAGGTTTTTGCAATTTGGGTACCAGTTGTGTTCATTCCTGGGTCAAAACATTCCTTGTAGTCACCCTTTGCATGGAGCTGCCCTTGACAACCACTTGAAATCTGCGGCTGGTCCAGAATGCAGCAGCGTGAACATTGATGGGGAAGCATCATTGTGCTTCTATAAAACCTTGTTTCATGATCATCATTAGTTGCCAGTTGGCTTCTGGGTACAATTCAAGGTGCTGGTTATTTTCTATAAATATCTACCCATTTGAGGAAATACCCGTCTATTTCCTATACAATCCCACATGTTACCTGCTTGAAGGAGAACACAACTTTTCAGTTTCAATTGTATATTAGTCTTTAAGATCTTATGAATTAATGAGTGTGCCAAGCAGATTGATCTGGCTAAAGATTATGTTGGACAAAGTTATTTACACACATAGGCATACATTATTTATTTTACATTGTGAAGCTATCCAGAGTTCTGAGTGCTCCTTTGGTAGCATTAGTGGTCTTGTATACTTCTAGAATCACTTTAAACTTTGGTTACCAGCTAAATGGGTTAAATAAGTTTTCCAATGATAGCCGTAAGTTTACTGTCAAAATATCTGCCATTGCAGAGCCATGGTGGCACAGTAGTTTCTGCTGACTGCCAGCTGCCAGCAGTTTGGCAGTTTGAGTCTCACTGGCTCAAGGTTGACTCAGCCTTCCATCCTTCCAAGGTGGGTAAAATGAAGTCCCAGATTGTTGGAATTAATATGCAATATGCTGACACTGTAAACCACTTAGAGAGGGCTGTAAAACACTGTGAAGCAGTATATTAGTCTAAGTGCTATTGCTATTGCTTTGGAAGAAGACAGTCATACTGACTGTGTAAAGAAGAAAACAATTCCTTCATCTGTTTTTCTCCTAAAACTCATATTTGTAACACCCTTTGTGAGTTACAGTTTCTACTGCTTTGTAGCTTTGTAGAAGTGTAAAAAAGTTTCTGAGGTATGAGTAACTTCAGGGATGATAACACGTACATGATAACTTTTATCAAAAAATGCCTTAACTTACATATTTCAGATGTCTGAACCCAATGCCATATTGGTGGCATTTTTGTGGTGATGTCACTGGTTTTATGCAGCTGCCACTGATCTAAAGATTTATGATAAAGGATGGCTATAATTGAAAAGTTATGAATCTTTCCAGACTGCTGCCTTGTGTATTTTAACTTTTGTACAAACTACCCACTTCTCTCAGAAGTTCAGATTTTCATATTTCTTGTCTTTGATTTAAGACTAAGTTGCTAGAGTTTTGGTTAATGAGCCAATTATATTCAGACAAGATAACCATTGTGCAAGTGTTGTGTTAAGATAAATTGCTATGCTAATAGCTCAAATCTTCCTGCACTTGATGACTGAAATGTACAATAGAAAGAATGTGCATTTATTGGGAACTGCGACTAACCCTTCTACCACCAACACTCATGTAAAATTTTCATCGAAAAAAATCCAACAAATTCAGAGTTTGAGATTATTATTAGGGAAAGGTAAGATTTTTGGAAGTCAATTAAGACATTAGGAAGAAATGTTTGGGACTAACTAAGTCAGATTACAGATGACAATGTATTTTTTGAGTGTTCCCTTGAAGGAGCTTCAAGTATGAAATACATAAGAAAGTCAAGGGGAGATTTAAGGTAAATCTAAATTATTTCCTTCAAAGAGGTAATTGAGAATCATAGCATTAGATAGGGACATTTGGGCAATTGAATCCAATCCCTTGTTCAGTTAAAAATGTATCTCCAAGCAAATGTGTATTCAACTTCTTCTTGAACACATGCAATGAAAGAAGATTCACCACTTCCCATGGTCATTAGTTCTACACTCAAAATGTGCACTTAGCTCTGTTGCATGTTGCCAAGAAATTATAAGATAGTGCTATAGATGTCTAGTTTTTCAGCTGGTCTTAGTTATGCAAAATGGGACAACTGAACAGGTTTAGGTATTTCAATAAGACAACTGATTGACTGGGTTTAGCTCAATTGTGTGTATGACTGAGTTAATTTTAGCTTAAAATTAATTTCCTGAATCAGAGATAGAAACAGAGAGGAAGGATGGTTTATTATGGTTTTAGACCAGCACAATCCTGAATCAATTGATTACTTTTAAGTGTGTTTGCATAACACACTTAATCTCCCCTAGAACCAATTAAGCGAGCTGGGAACAGGGTGCAAATATGTTTGGACATATTAAATATGGAGCTACTTACTCCTCTGCAGGGTAGGTTGATTTACCAATCAAGCTTTGCTAATTTCTTTAATGTAACAAGCCCATGTGTCATCAGCAGCCAACACGCTAAATTAAAAATAACACATTTTGGTAATTATATGACTCTTGAATCATTGTATGAGGCAGATGGGGTGTAAATAACAACATTTATTCATTGTGCAACATTGTCAGGCTATCTGTTATAAACCATGGTCCCAAGAGATGTTGGGAGATTTAAAATCACCATGTTTCCACATTTTAAAAAATATAAAAAGTTAATAACACTTCAAATACATTTCTTTTTAATGAATTACCTGTAGGAGTCATGAACTAACACAATGACTAGAAATGATATTCTCTTTTCTTGCATCTCATTTCTACAATGTTAGAGAAAACATCTATTTTGCCTCCTCCTGTCTCTAAACTCCACATGAACAAAAGACACTTGTCACCATTTGCAGGACAGTGTCATTTGTGGTTACCATGTTTAACTTTGTGGTATGCTTATCCACAAATGACTTTTTAAAGCACTCTAGAGGTTACCTGAATGAAATTTCATTCCTTCCTACTGATTGAATTTCTTTAACTTCCTGAATCAAGACAATGAAAATGGCACAAAATGTTTTTTAAAGCAAAACAAATCAAATTAATTCAAATAAACAATGTATGAGTAATATGAATGTAATATGAATGTGTGTGTGTGTGTGTGTGTGTGTGTGTGTGTGTATTTTCACAGAGTTCTCCTGAACAAAGAATTATGTTCCATAAAGGATTAAGGAGCAAGCTTATTACTAGGCAGAGTAGGATGTTTGTGTAAAGTGGTAGATTCTGAGGAGTTGGAAACCAGGTGTTTGTGAGCGAGTGATATGTATTGGGGCCTTTTTTTAAACATCATTTCAACCAATGTATTCCTTCGTAGTATAGTGAATAACATTGTTTGTAAATATGGAACAGAAAATGTTTTATTGAAAAAAATGATTGCTTGATTTGATCAATTATATGATGTCAAGTTGGTGTTGACATTTAGTGATCCCACAGATAGATTTCCTTGCTTATGATCTATCCCTTTCAAATCCTTTCAAATCTTTCAAATCCCCCAACAGTGCATTCATCACCATCGTAGTTGACACCATCCACCTTGCTCTGGTTGTCCCCTTCTCTTTCTTTTTATTTTTCTCAGCATTAGAGCTTGCACTAGAAAGCTGGATCTTCACATAATGTTTTCAAAAAAAGATAATTTGGGCATATTCATATATGCCTCGAGTGAGAACACAACAAAATGGGTTTCTGGTAATTTCTGCATGGAACAGTCTATAGCCATACAAGTCAATACCAAGGAATTTCATTAATTATTACATTTCATTAATAAGGTGTCTTGGAGTGGTAAAAATATTCTGACAAATGGATGATGTTACCTAGTTTGGGTAATGCAACCAAGCTCAGAGAGCATGAAGGACTCTACTTCAACCCTAAGCTACAGATATTCTCCTTTAAGAAACAGTTTCCTACAAACCTTACTATACAGTTAACTAGAAGGCTAATATCAATCCTGTTGTAAAAACATGCTGCATTTTGAGAATTCTTTTTTTAAAATATATCTATTTCCTGTAAAGATGAACTTATCACAGGTTTATTTTTCACTGCTGATCAAACAGATGTTGCACATTCTCCCAGGGATTTTCAGCTTTGCCAGTGATCTTGCCTTAGTGAGCTGCCAGATGTTCTTACACTCAGAAGCCTTTCTCATCAGAGACAGAAATAGGAAAGCTCCAGCCAAAGCAAGAGGGTGAGGAGTAAACTTCTATTTATTTTACTTTTTGCCAAGAATTGGGATAAATGTTCAAAACTGGCAAATATAGAAAGGCAGATGGGGCCAAAGCACAGTATTCTTCCTGAGTTGATATACCATCTACAGTTATTTATGGGCTACAAACTGTCACTTTTTATTCTGGGCACATTAAGACTAATGATATGAATTCATGATGATAAATGATGACTAAATGGCATCTCAGCAAGTTCTGTCATTTAAACCTGAAAGAGAAAAGAAGAAGAAGAACCCTTTATGTCCATGTGGAATAATGGAAATGAAAATGAACCTGAACAAGCACTCTTCAACAATGGCTTATATCAGATCATTCTGCTTGTCTACCTAGACCAGTATTTACTAATCTAGCATGGATAATCCAGAGATACTGGGACCTGAAGTCCATGGATCTGGAACTTGCCATGACTGAGAAGTGAAGGCCAAGTTTGTTAACAATTCTGATTTAGGTGAGATTGGAGAGGAAAATGTTTAAAAGTACTGTTTTTAATTAAGTAATGCTTCCTCACAACTGAGGAGCAAGACTGAACCAGATTGACCGACTGATGATGTGTGTCAAGTAGCTTTTAATGCCTAGAAATCATACAGTTTTTCTCCATTGTGATCTATTCTACCCTGTTTTTCAAGTCTCCCAATCACCACCATAACTGAGTCCTTCCACCTTGCTGCTGGTTGTTCTCTTCTTCTCTTTCCTTCCACTTTTCCAAACATTGAAGCTTTTTCTAGATAGCTGGGTCTTCACATAATGTGTTTGAAGTAGAATAATTTGACCATAGTCATTTGTATTTCCGGTGAGAACTCTGGGTTGAATTGAACCAGATAGAATATATGCTTGACCATACATATTGAAATGATACTTTTTTCTTGTATGCATTACCCTTCCTTAATATTTATTTGCACGTGGAAGAGAAGACATTATGCTTCCTCCTTCTGTATAACCCACCTCAGAATCCCTATGAGACAAATTAGGATGGCATTGTGTGTCCTGCCTGGAATCACCTAATTTTGCTCTGCATTGCATATTGCCTACTGTCCACCCCTGTTGTATTTTAATTATTTTTTTCTGATGGAGAAAATGAGTGATTCCCTTACTCCCAGCTTTCTTCAGTGCTTATTTTCATATTGATTATATTTTTCATAGCTGAAGCAACTGACTTATTGCAAAGCTTATCCAAACAGTATGCTGAGACGTCTGTATACTAAATAAGCACTCTTAATTGCCAGCATAAATGTTGCCAGGTGTTCGTATCCCTTGTCCTAATAAATAAATAATTAGGAAATGTGATTAGTAGAATATCAGTTCCCTGGAGGTTCAAACCATTTGTAGAACAAAGGGAATGCACATTCATAAATGCTGAAACTTGAATTTTTGATTTTCCTAAGAGAGGTTTCCTTGTGGGAGTCAAGTCACCAATCTTAAGATCATGTGAGACCCTATCTTGCCCATGTTCTCATACTGTGTCCTTCCTATGATGCCCCAAGATGTTCTCTGATTGTCTCAAACATTTCAAAATATGAGGGCCATGCAGATAAATTTTATATTTATTACTTTTTAAGGGATGCTAACCCTAAACTCATATCCAGTGATCAAAACTTTTCACCCAGTTGCACAACTACACAAAACTTTTTAATAGATGTTTAATTGCTATATTAAACTATTTCTCCTTTTACTATATTCCTTTGTTATCAAGGCTCCTCAGGTATCATACTGAAGATATTTGATTTGATTTGGTATCAGGCCATCTAAGTACAGAACTGTATGAAAGAACTCTGAATGTAGTTAGCTCCACAAAGTCATTGTTGAAATTTGCAGTTACAAAATATAGTGCTGATCACCATTAACTCAACATGTTTTCAAGGGACAAGGAAAGCTCATGGGGAGAGAGTCAATGGTGGCTTTTAAAACTCTTTTGTGCTTCTGACAACCATTGCTTTTGGGGAATGATACCCTACTTCCAATCATTGAGGAAAACTGAATTAGACTGTTCTTTGATATGTTCTGACTGACAGGAAATTTTCATATTTAGAAATCAATTATTTTTTAAAACACACATTTCTTATACTTTAGAAATACATTTATGGTTTGGGAAAGTTTTTTTTTTTTAAATATCATCCATCTTGGATCATTGTGTTTTGAAGTGGGGGGGTTAATCTATTTTTGTGAACATCTGTTCATCATTGTTTGCAGCATCAAGGATGAAATTGGGGAGCAAGCCTTATATTCATATGTTTGTCTTTAATCATTTAGCTTTAAGGTAGGACATCAGATTTAAATTCTGTTTACAGTTATAAGCTACTGGCATACTATTATGTATGTGTGTGCATTTACATATACATGGTGTTTTGTTTTGTTGTTTTGTTTTTTTTTTAAATATGGAGTGGCAACAGAAAGGACATACAGTATCAATTGTAGCAACTGAATTAAGTAGATTTAAACAGTGGGTTCACTCTCATTATTGCTGCCTGCTTGCATTACTCAAAAAGCCTGACTTTAAATTTCTGCCATATCCTGGGGGCAAAATTATCTTTTCCATTGCACATGGCAGGTATTGACTGCATATTTTGCATTTATTTAACTTGTGTGACTTCCACTGGTGTTGCTTAAAGCTTCAGAAAAAATGACAGAATGAACAGACTGGATTATTATGCACAACCAAGTCAAATATACTAATTAATATTATTATTCACTTTAACAATGTATTTTGAAAGGGGTTACAGCTTGTTGAAAATTACTACAGTTTTTTTAAATGGGCATTGAAAGGTAAAAAGGGTAAATAAGGGCAGTATCCCTGAGACAAAGTGACATGAATTTTCTAACATAGTTTCATGAATTTGATCAATATATAAAGTGAAAATAACCTTCTTCTCCCATACAAAAAAAGTTGATATCTTATATTCAATCCCAGAGTAAAATTCCTTATGAAATAAATTTGAGCTGTTAAAAATGGGTGCAGGATATTTGCAGATGTAATTGGAATATACTGTTACATTAAATGCAAAACATTTTTTTCCTGTTTTACATTGGTGGCACCAAAAGTTTGGCTTCTTACATTCCACAAAATCCCATGTATTAGAAATCAGTGTTCAAGTTGGTTTTTTGTTTTTTTTAAATAACACTTTTCCTCCATTTTTTATTTAGTGTTTCCCGTTTGACCTAGGTAATTTTGTTCTCATGAATTAATTCTTTTTAAGCCTTATATTTCTCCTGGTGTCATTGCTCTGCTTAATGATAGAGACTAGATCACTGATGACTATCATACCAATGTATAACTAGTTCTATTCAGAGAGGAAGACAGAAGAGGACAGGAAGATTATAACTTTATAGCTTTTCAGTTTTCTAAATTCATAATTTCAATATTTTGAGGAATGAATATAACTCCCTTTATGCATGGAATAAATCTAGGAACCTTTGAGTACATTTGTATGGTATGTGTTGTTCTGTGAAAATCAAAAATCAGCAGTTTAATTCATACCAGAACAGTATAGCAATGTTTTGCCTGTTAAAACAAATAAATAAAATCTTAGTTTTGGTCTCCCCTTGAAATTTTGCAACTATTGCAGCCAAAGCAAATCATGATGTCCAAATATCACCAAAAACATTAGCATCCTAAAATCCACCTAAAATATTAGCATCATACGTGTCCCACAGGGTTGGACTACGGTGTCCTGTTTCTTGTCTACTGGTTAAGCACTAGGCTAAAGAGCAAGAGACTGTGAATTCTAGCCCCTCCTTAGCCATGAAAGGTAGCTAGGTGACTTTGGGCCAGTCCTTCTCTCTCAGTCCAACCCACTTCACAGGCTTGTTGTTCTGAAGAAAATAGGAGGAGGAAGGTGTTGGATATGTTTGTTATTTGTAAAAATATTAAATATGGGATACAAACAAACAAATACATAAATAAAATATCATGTAATCCATTTATTTCCCTTCCCTTTTAATTTCCAATGAGCCAATAAAATGTTTTCAAAAGCCAGAAACCAACTGTCCCAATTACTGACTCTCTTGAAACAAAGAAGAATACTATTTTCCCAAGCTTCTTTCAAAACAATCAATAGCCTTTAATCTCTTCCAATTTACATAACTGCATCCTCTTGCTTTCAGTGTACGCTTGTCTTCTGTTTTTCCTAAAGGTTAAAAGATGGAACGGATGACCATCAGCTCACTGCTTTAATTACTTGTGTATTCTAACCATCCTATTTCCCTATAATTTTTATTGTGCTCATCTGCTCAGAAAGGATAGCTTTTTCTGGGCTCATTTGCTGGTTAATTGCATTCTCAGATCTTTTAAGACGTGTGTAGCACCTGCTCTCCACTTCACAGACTCTTTTGATCTCCCTAGAAATATCCAACTTCGATTATGTGAAAATCTTTCCTAACTGTAGTACGTGCTTAGAAAGCAAGTTGGAAAATTGCTGGAGAAACAGTTGTGATCTGGGAGAAAAAAGAGAAAGAGACTGTATTAGGACTGGAAACAGAGAAATGTATTTTGGAAGTAGAAGAAAATGCAATACGTCAAACCATTTCCTTGTTTTGAGAACTCCTTTGCCAGACATAAAACAAGACTCAAATGATTATTATTTTTTTAGTCCAAATGCCAGTTGTTGTTTTTTGCCAATCAAAATTCATGGAGACTTCTAGCTACTCTTTGCTCAATTAGCCCCTGGGGATATTTCTTGTTGAAATGAAGCACACCTTTGTGCATTATTTATTTCAGTCAAGACTCACATGTACTTAGTATAATACATATTCTATCAATAGAAATTACTTACTGGCCCAATAATTCAGAATCAGTTGAATGTAATGGTTAAGGTATCAGGCTAGAAACTGAGAGATTCTGAGTTCTAGTCCTACTTTAGTCACAAAGTGAGCTGTATGACCTTGCACCAGTCATTTGCTAACAGCCCTAGGAAAGGGAGAAACCAATTCCAAACTGTTTCCAAAATCTAGCCAGGAAATCAAAATCTAGCCAGGAATCACGTCCGGGTAGTTGCCAGGTCTCAACATTGACAAAAAGAGACCAAACAAACAAAATGAGTAATAGGTGGCAGGAGTCTGCAAAATATTTTAAAGAGGATTGGATGACATGTGACAGGACTAATAAAGTATCTGTGTGCATTTATTTATTTTATTTATCACATTTAGAAACTGCCCATCTCCCTTCCTTCACAAAGGGATTCTGTGTAGTGTACAATGCACAATGGGAATGATATTGACAAGACTCCACCTCATCATCAGAATCAGCCAGAAGGATGGGTTGGTCATTATGGCCAGTCAGGATTGGTGACATATAGGCTGCACTTAGATCTTTGTAGTGAGTTTTGAAATTTAGGTCCTTGATTTTTCAAGTTGTTCTTACTCCCTATTCTTTTCTTAGAGAACTAGATATGCAATTTAATTGGATTTAGACATTCACATAGAATTACTGACTGAGTATAACTACTTTAGCTGATGTGTGAGTGAATTGATTTGTAGTTAAGACATAGTGTTAGTTAGTTAGGTCTATTGATTCCTTTTTGATGGTTCCATCACACTCTCCAACTCCTGGTGACCCAGAAGTTGGAAAGCAGGTGACCACGAGTAGATAGATGGGTGCCACTTTAGTGGGCAAGTTAAGGAAAGGATCCTCAATTGGGCATCCCATGGACAATAGTGATGTCACTCCTCAATCCTTTCAACGTGGAGATGTTTCAGCATTCATGACATGAATGTAGTAGTAGTAGGTGGTTCCACAACACATGAACTCTCTAATTAAGCTCGTGGTTGGATCAGAGTCACTGGGTGATATTGGTCTAGCTTTTACTAACCCACAGAGCTGTTATGGGGGAGAAAAAAAATAGTGTGTAATGAATAACACCAGGAGCCGCATTAATTGGGTAATTATCAATATGTGCACGCAGTCCGTAAACATATAATAACATGAAGACAAACAGTGTGGATGTATATTGGACCAGGTTTCCAGAATCAGCAGTTTCAGTGGTAAATAAAAATTGCTGGTAAGAAAAAGTGGTTGTAAGAGTAAGGTGAGATTCTTCAAGAGGAATACTTTTGTTTGTGATTCATTCATATATGACACCCATTGCTAAATATTGCGGTTATTAATGACATGTAAAACAGATCTTTGTCTGAAAATTATCATTTTGGATAAAATTTTGGTTAAAATTGCTAACAAAATTATAATAGCATTAATAAGTCCTTCATATTCTATTAGAAAATTCATAGGAAAATTCTTAGTTTTTAGACCAATTTAGACTATGTCACCTGATATACTACAAATGAAATATCAGAATCATAATCATAATCTGATTTTATTTATATGTGTGTTTGTACTATAGAAGCATATTAACAAAAATATAAATAATTTGATAATTACACCCTCATTAGTGTAATATTAGTGTCAGTTCTACTTCTAATTTTTAGGTTCTTTCTTTCTGAAAATATATTTGCAATTGTTCCATCTAAGGAAAAAAAATAAGCAGGGGAAGAAACAGCTTTGCAAGATAGAGTCCTTCAAAACATAGACCAAAATATGAATGTTCTTCTACTTTGCATGTTTAAAATGCAGTGAACAGAAAACAATTCAAATAAAAGCTTGTTGGGATCTTTCTCCCTTACAGAGATGACAACCAATTTTGCTACTGGCTGATAATTCAAGCCCTGGTGAGCAAGTCCTTGAAGTTCACTTGCAAAATCCTTAAACATTTATTGTGGCTCATATCCCTGAATTTTTTTTTTCTTTTAATGCAAGTTATCAGATGTAATTGAGATATAAGCAATATAAACCAAATAATTTTCCAAGTCTATTGCCAAGGTTGAAAACAAAACAAAGTGGGACTTAGTCTTTGAAGGAAGTTTCAATGTAGAACTAATCCATTCTCACGTCCTTGTGGGTGGCCTCAGAGTGTAGGATCAAAAAGTTATCTTTCTCTTTTTATTCCCTTTTTGCAAAAGACACCTGCACTTCTGAATTGAGGAAAAATATAAAACAGTATTTTCCTGACAGTTCTTGCTTCATCTGAAGGAAGAAATGCTGTTTACAATATCCCTTTCAAAGAAGCAGTTTTTAGCCAAAATCTCGGGGTTAGATGTTATTATACTTGCTTAATTAAGAGATGTCCAAGGTGTGCATCTGTACAAATTTGCCCATTTCACATTTTCCCATGTTCAAAAATGTGTATTACTGAAAAGGAACCCAATATAAACTTCAACAATTTTCAGTGGGCAAAGCAAACATCACAACACTTTCAATTAAAATGTCCCTTTCTTTCTGGCTTTAAAGCCCGCTTTCCTGAACTCTCCTTGGTTTTTCACCTGATAAAGAATCTATGTAACTCACAAAGGATCAAAACATTTTTTTAAAAAAATAAATAACTGCTGGCTTTTCTTCATTTTCAAGATAAGGAATGTTCTTTTTTTCCCAACAAGCCTTGGGAGAGTTTTCAGTGCAATTTAACAATCATTTCTACAGTTCTTGGGGCTTCAATAGGTCCCAGTTCATTATATATGCAGAGTAATCTCACCTGTTTTGCTACTCAGTGGTTATATTTTGCAATGACTGAACATAATCATTAGAGATAAGGTGATAATATCATGAGATGGATGCTGTCAATATTTATATGCAAACATATTATAAGAAAATGAACTTCTATTTTGCCTATGTATTAATTGAACTAAATGAATCCCATCTTGAGTCATTTTGATACTGTGGTTCTAAATATCTACATTTGCCTTATCATTAGACAAAGATTCTCTTTGGTGGCACAATTTAAGAGGTCACCTTCCTTCTTTCTTGAGATCTTCTCCTGCTTCCATCCAATGCACAGAACAGTGCATTGTAAACAATGGGGGGAACTGACCTATTTTAAAAAGACGATTGGTCTCCACTGTGTAGGAAACCAGGCTGAGCTGGAAGGCAGGTTTAAACATGTCATCAGTTTGGAATCATTCCATTGCCATAAGAGATCTAAGTCCAGCCTCCCAGTGAATTCCATTGACCCTTATCTAGCATCAATTTACTTTGGCTATTAGTTGGCCGGATTCTTGTATTATTGCTAACAATGATAAACTCTTCTGTGCTTTGAACTCAGTTAATGCTCCTGGTTATTTGTGCCTGAGACAATAAGATCTATGGTCAAGAGAAAAATTGAACCCTGTGTCTCAGTCCAACGAAGTATCCACTAAACCACCTTTGCCTTCATTTCAATCTAGCTGGACATACCACCTTTTAAACATTAAATGACTCAAGGTGGCATTCATTTAGTTCCATTAATAAAGGAGTCCATAACAGCAAATGTGTTGGGAATCTTGCAGTACAACCAAGTGTCTCCAAGAAAATTTTCCACATTATTCCAAAATTATGATATCCTTAAGTTTTATTTAAAAAAAAAAAAAAGATTTTCCTTTAGTGCCTACTAGGTTGGTTGAAACTAGGCTTGAGGCTCATGATGCCATAGAGAAAGACCCACTGATTATAAAGACATAACTATCTTAGAAGCAATTAGGTCTATTTTTTTGAGAACTATATTTCTCTTTCCCCTTTCAGATAAAAAGATAAAAAATATTATCTCTGACATTAGATTACCTCCCTCTCTCTTAATGCTCAGGAAGTCCTCTAAGAGCTGATTATGACACAAATTTAGGGGGGGGGCAGCAAACCAGTGACATTTTAAGGTAGCTCCCTTATGGGTGGGTGATTTGTGGTTGCTATACTTCTCTGTCTTCTTGTGGCTTGTATATTTTTATTTTTAATAATTTTTATTTGTTAGATTAATAAAGATTATATTTTATAATGATTTTTACAATGTTTATTTGATTGTTGTACATCACCTATGGTCACCTTTGGTAAGTAGGGCAGCTGTACAAATTAGATAAATAAATGTTGGTTCATGGAGCATAGCTGTGCTTCAGCTGAGATTCTGCCATACAAAGTATTGTATAAAGCAACTATTTGGGACAAGTTTCAAATACACCTTCTCCTAGCTTTAATAACTATACTTTATCTGCTGTGAGCCCTTACTCCACACTCTAGTACTATATTCAATTTCAATTTACAAAACAGCACAGACCAACAAATATTCTATTATTTCTATAGAGATCCCTTAAACCCTGTGTCTATATATTTCCTGGAAATCTTTTTTTGCTTCTTATTGAAAGATGCTTTCATAGGCAAAATTTGATACTGTGCCCTCAAAGGTCCTGGAAGGAAATTTTGACAACATTCCTCACCAAGAATCTCCATAAAATTTGCTAGAAAATAAAGTTTTAGACAAATGCTTTTGCATTGCTTTTTACATCTTACCTGGCTTGCAGAGCTACTCTCTCCCTTTATTAACAAATCCTTGGGCTAGTCACAATCAGTAATTGTAAGGTTTTTATTAAAGGATCAACTTAGTAAAATTTTAGGGAAAGTTGAAAACTATTGTGAAATCAGATTTAATGGTCTGAGGCATGCATAAACAAGAATACAATAAACATGTTGAATGTTCAAGTTTGATTGGATTTTAATGATTTCCATTTGGGTTAAACCACTTTCAGATATTTTTTTATGTTGGTATTTGATTTAAGTTATCGTCAAGGCAGAGGAGACACAATTTTCCTCAACTAGGCACTTCAGATCAGCCTGAAAACTTGATCAGAAGTTTCAGTAGTCTTTGATATACAGATCCTCCTAAGCTTTCTCTAGTGATGCCTTAGAAGCAAGACAAAGCAGAACAATGCTTCCCTCTTCATTTTTCCTTTCAGAAATAAAGTAGAGTCATATTTTGCTTTACAAGATAGCTTTGAAAGAGCCATTGCTCAAAGTGCTGAGGATATATAGTTCTAAATTATTCCAGACTTCTGTGCATCCCAGTCTTATCCAGTTTTAATTCTTAATTCAATATAGAAAATTAGGTTGACTCATTCAATTATTCTTCAGAATGAATCTTTACATGAAGTCCATCATATTAAAAGAAAGCAGATTTTGTGCGTGCAAAAGCTCACCCATTTATCAGTCTGATTCAGAAGCATTTTATTTTACTTGACATTCTGAACTGATTTTTCATAACTGTTTGGAAAGCCAATGCAGTCCCGAGATTCTATTGCATTACCTTCAAACTTAATTGCTAGATTGAATGTATTCATCTAGTTTAAATTTTAATATACTGTGTCAGCATTAATATTCTGTTTTATTTAATGTTTTAAGCCATCTAAGCTAGAAAACTCTATTAAATTGATGAGCATTCTTATTACTAATAGTTTTTCTATGCATTTTTTATTTGGAGAACTGCATCCCAAAACTGTGGGAAAAGTATAAATGCTGAAAGTTTGATATTAGAAAAATTACCGTAGCTAGGCAAGTTTAGGTAAAATGTAAACAAAACAAAATACTTCGACTTTCTAAGTAGGAATTAAAGCTCCAGTAGTGACAAAAATTGTTTAGGTGAAATAGAGTGATTCATTTTCAGATAGTTTGAAAAAGAGAGAAGAGACAGAAGAGTTACAAAAAGATCCATAGCATTTTAAAAAGAAGACAGAACATCTTCCTTAACTGTTTTATTCTATTCAATTACTGCCACTTTATTTATTAAAATTATGGTTAATCACAATCTTTTTAACAAAGAATTACGAAGGGAATAGCAGAGAGTGAAATAAGTTACTTATTATCACTTTGTTTATCCAAATACTAACAAATTGTTTTAAAAAGTTTGCCCTTCTTGCTAGATATATTGTTACAATGTTTAGTGTATAAAATAGAGCCCTTTAAATAAACTGTAGTTCTGGTATATATATTTGACCACTGGAGGGCAATGGCAGATCACTTTTTGTATTAAAGAATCAATTTGCCATATAAGACAAAAATCATACTTTGATTCTTCTTCTTTTTAAACCCCCCCTCTGGCTTTTAATTGTATATATCTAACATATATACAAAAAAGTGGGGGAAGGGGTGTGAATTCCATATATGTTGAATTAGGAATTATATAACAACTTGTAAGCAACATGGGAATAGGCTACAGTCTTTAAAACTCAATGACAATGGATTTCGTTTCTTTTCTTTTTGGCATTTCCACTCATTAAAAACTATGTCAAAATGATGGATTAATTTCTGGGCATTTTCTGTCCTTGGTATAATCATTGTCAAAAGGATGAAGCATTGGAATTAGAATGTCTTTTGTATTGCATAAATTACTGAAGTAGGCTTGGGGAAGTTTGGCTTTAAGAGAAAGCAACACCTGATAGTTTGGCCTGCCCTTATGTACTCTTCAAATGAGACAATCACCCCTAAGGGACACAATGTTCGCCGTGAGAAAAACAGAAAGATGATTAAGCACAGCAAGTTTACTTCATTGTGTTTGCAGGATCAGAGAAGATAGAAAGCCAGTTTTCATCCTGATATCAGTGTTGAGTTATGAACAGGAAATGAGCAGGCTAAAATTGAGTTCTGGGTATAGAAATAATGCAAAACTTCTTAATTCACCTATTCCATTAGGCATTGTTAGAAGAACAATTTGAGGGTACAACTCAAGCTGGGGTTGTGCAAGTAGAAATCCCTGTTCTCAAGAATAAATCAAAATGAAATGCAGGCATACTGTGAGGAAAGGAGATTTATTTATTCCCAAAAGCAAAGGCTACAAAGAAAATGGGGTCCAGAAACTTTATAGTGGAATTAGTCATTAGTGTGGGCTTGGGTGTATGTGTGTGGTTAGTGTACAATCTGGTTCTAGTGTGTGACTCTGTCAAAAGGTAATTACTTTGATGTGCAGATTGAGGTTTTAATCCTGAGGTGTGTGTGAAATCCAGAAAGGAAGATCACCTTCAGATATATATATTCCTCCCTAAGTGTGGATTTATTAGGAGGGGATCTGGTCAGTGGTGGAATCTATATTTTTTTTTACCACCAGTTCTTTGGGCGTGGCTTGGTGGGCATGGAGTGGGGCGGTCATGTGACTGAGTGGGCATGGCCAACTTGACATCACTCACGGCAAGATGGGGCGGCACCTTGCTGTGACTGACATCGAGTTGGGCACGCCCACTCAGTCAAATGACTGCTGCTGCAGAGACAGGGAAATTGCCTATGTACCTCTCCTGTCCCCCACCCCCCCGCCGCCGCCCTTGAGCTGATAAAATAAAAGCCCATCTAAAGATTGTGACTACCTTCTGAATGCTGGCAAAAGGAGGTTAGGGGGAAAAGAAAAGAGAAGGGACAATGGAAATGCCCCATTTTGGAGGTTGGGCTGTCTGTGTCACCCTGGATCAGGGAATCCTGGTGCCGCATATTTCATGCTTTGCTTTTCATTCCAAGCAGCCTAGACTGCTGCTACTGCTCCAAGTCCGGCTCTGGCTGCAGGCATGTGATTGTGAGGGGAGGCTTTTCCAAGGCCGGTCATAGAGGGAAATAGATTTTGGGGGTTGTGCACATGGAGCACTGGGAAAATCAGTGCCTGGAGTGAAAGGGGAGCGTGGACTGACTGGGCAGGGAAAGAGTACCGGACTTCCAGCACTTGTGTGAGGGACCCAGAGAGCAGCAGCAGCTATGCTGCGGGCATGGCTCTAGGCAAGTGAGGCACAAAAAGGGGTGAGTGGGAGGGGCGGGGAGAGGAGGGGTGGAGCCAGCCAGTGGTGGCATTTGCCAGTTCACCAAACTGTGCATCATCATTCCTACCGGTATGCCAGAACCGGTCCAAACTAGCTAGATTTCACTTGTGGATCTGGTGTGTTCTCTTATCCTGGGGGGATTCCTGCCTCCCAAAGGGAGCCAATGTGGTGCTAAAAAGTGAGGAGGGCTGATCAGAGGCCTTTTATTTCCAAACAGTATGATAAATTTAATTAGAAATTGCATTGATGCAAGACTAGGTGATTTTCAACACTGATACTACATTCCATTTGAGGGTTGGTTTTTTTAAACATTTAGAACTGATTCTGATTTTTTCAGTGAGAACAATTAATCAGCGAAACAGTTTCTTCCAGAAATTGTGGGTGCTCTATTACTGGAGGTTTTAAAATAAATATTGGGCAGCCATTTGTCTGGAATGTTATAGGTTTCCTTCTTGTTAAGGGAGTTGGACTAGAAGACCTCCAAGGTCCCTTCCAATTCTGTATTCTGTATTCTATTCTGCTAAAATTGTTCCCAAACCCTTTTTTTAAATGAGAAGCATCTAAAAGCTACACTCTATTAGGTTTGTATATTGGATAAAACCAGGAATCCTTCAAAATCTCTCCTAAAGATTTTGACTCCATCCAGGTATATGATGTAGCAAGTCTGCCTTTCTAAAAATCTAAATATAGCCCTTGACCATCAGAAGGTTAACACAGCATAACAGTTCATTAGCACAATGCTACAATTCTCTGAAGCCTAATCTAAGAAAGAACTTTGGTGCTCTTTGGGGCCGGTTAGGGACTCGTTTCCCATTGTCTCTTGGAATTATGGGAATTCTAACGTTTATTAACTAGAAATATGCGGTTGTCCACTCCAAACTGAACTCCAGGTTGTGAGATACAGATGAAAAGTGGGTGTTGTGTGTGATAATGGATCTTTCTCCTCTTCCTTCCAGCCCCCCCAATTTTGGGGGGCAGTTTGTGAGTGAGGGAACAGCAAAGTCAGGGTTCCAAGTAAGAGACCCAAAGCAATCAAAACTCTGAGGCCTAGAGTTTCCTCAAAGTAAAAATTTATTAGGAATGTCATATTGGCACAGCTGGTGAAAACCCGACTCTGAAAGATCTGGGGTTTTCCCCACCCAGTCTAAAATCCAAAGTCCTTGTCCCCCAGGTCACACGTTCATCACATGGTCCAATCAGATCACAGTCCCAATTCAGTTGGAATCTGTCCAAGCCTTCCCTGCACCTGTGACAACAACCCAAGGGAACAAATTTTATTATGGCTACACACCACCAGCTATGTCTATCTCCCCCCTCCTGACTGTGGCAACCCTGAAGATGCTCCAATGTGGCTTCAGGGCTGACAAACAAATTCTATCTCTTTGTAAAATGTTCATGGAACTTGAAACTCTGATGATCCTCATATAAAAAGTGTCTATGTGGTTTGTGATCATTCTCCCTCCCTTCTTAAAATAGAGACAGAGCCCAATCCAATTGCTTGGGGTTTTAAGAGTCTCTACCATTTTAAATTGTACCATTTCTTCCATCTCTGTGCTTATATTACTATTTTTGAAATATTTTTATAGGTATGCCTTATTTCAGCAATTACATTAATTTCTAATTAGCTACCATTCTACATAATCTAAAAGTGGGTATTAAAGAAATACGCAGTATGACTGCCAGCATGCAGCTTCAAGAGCTCTAATTGGTGAAATGGCTTCAGAAAGCCTTCTATTTGTTTAAGCAGCACTAGGCTACAATAAAGGAATTAACTTCAAAAGCAGAGTGGAAAAAATATGAGACAAGCCATGGACATTTTGGGGATTCCCCCCCCCCCGGATAATTGCTGTCATAGCCCAAAGCTAATGTACAGAGACAAGAGCTGTTTTTTTCTGGACACACTAAGCCAATGTTTGTGTTATGTGAACTCAGCTCACCTTGCTGGCTTCAGGTTCACTCTGATAACCAGAAATGATCCTAGGGTACTATTTGGACTTTCCAGAAAGACTGTGGAAGAGCTAACAGAGCAGAGGAGGCAGTATGAGTCATGTAGTATTAACTGGGTGATGACTCCCATTGCACACCAAGCAAGGTGTGAACAGCCAACACCCCAGAAAATAAGCTCAGGATCCAAAAAGATCTTGACAGACTTGAACAATGGGCCCGATCCAACAAAATGAAATTTAATGTGGAGAGAAGCAGGGTTTTTACACGTAAGCAGGAAAATCTAAAGTTACAAGTACAGATTAGGTGAAACCTGGCTCAAAAACAGTAACTGAGAGAGGGATCTTGGAGTCCTAGTGGACAATCACTTAAATATTAGTCAGCAGTATGCGGTGGCAACCAAAAACAGCCAATACAATCTTTGGTTGTATAAACAAAAGCATAGAATCAAAATAATGTGAAGTAATAATACCATTTATAAAACCTTAGTAAGACCACACCTGGAATATCGCATACATTCAACTGCCACAAAGAAGAGGGGTCAACTTATTTTCCAAAGCACCAGAGGGCAAGACAAGAAACAATGGGTGTAAACTAATCAGGGAGAGAAGCAACATTGAATTGAGGAGAAACTTCCTAACAATGAGAACAATTAACCAGTGAATAGCTTGCCTTCAGAAGTTGTGGATGCTTCATCACTGGAGGTTTTTAAGAAGAGACTGGACATCCACTTGTCTGGAATGATATTGGATCTCCTGCTTGAGCTAGAAATAGAAGACCTCCAAGGTCCCTTCCAGACTATTACTTCTTCTTCTTCTTCTTCTTCTTCTTCTTCTTCTTCTTCTTCTTCTTCTTCTTCTTCTTCTTCTTCTTCTTCTT
>JANHFL010005956.1:0-13550 GCA_032468155.1 Oxyrhabdium leporinum
TCGGGGGGGAGTAGACACGATGCGGTCCTGCAGGTATCCTGGTCCAATGCCATGGGTCGCTTTAAAGGTCATTACCATAAAAGTTATCAGCAAGTAATTCTGTCATTGATTACACTTCACTGATTTTTACCCTTCTCTATGGCACGTATATCCAACAGTAAAGTTATAAAAATGGCAGATGGCTTTTAACTCTTAGGACTGACTATCAACAGTAAAGAAACCAGCAGTCAAGAAATAAGCTGCAGACTAGCACTTAGTAGAGTAGCCATGAAGGTCTTGGAAAAAAATCTGCAGTTGCCTGAAAGTTATATACTCACAAAGATCAGAACAGTGCAAACAGTGGCTTTTCCTGTGACCTTCTATAGAAGTAAAAGTTGAATTTTGAAGAAGCATATTAGGAAGCATATTGATGTCTATGGAGATTCTCAGTCATCCAGGTCATGGTTGTTTCAAAGATGCTTTTTCAAGAAGCAACTGGACTTTCTAGTTTTTCTTAGAAGATGTTTTGCTTCTCATCCAAGAAGATTCTTTAGCTCTGACTGGATGGTGGGGAGCAGAAGGAATTATTTCCCTTGCAGAAGCTGGTCATTTGCCTTCTTTTAGGGAGTCGTTGAGGCCACTTTGAGGTTTATCTGTGTCCTCAGGGTCATCTGAGTAGTGCAAATGGGTGTGAAGCCTCCTTGGAACTGCTGAAAGGACTTTGTTGTAGAACGGAGATAGATAATGCCGTATCCCCCCTTCTCTGTTGAGAGAGGGCTGTTCAATTTTGACATGGATGGCCTCTTTGACCCCTCTTTCAAACCAGCGGTCCTCTCTGTTCAAAATGTGGACTTTGCTGTCTTCAAAAGAGTAGCCTTTGTCTTTTAAATGCAGATGGGCTGCTGAATCTTGATTTAATACAATACGTACAAGATTCAGGGGAATGCTGGGAGAGGTGGAAGAAAAGTGAAGAAGAGGATAACCAGCTACAAAATTCATGGATTCAGTTGGCTGAACTGTTCGAAGATCTGAAGGATCAGGTTAAGGACAGGTTATCTGAAGAAAATTGATTGATGTGGTCACTAAGAGTCACCAACTTGACGGCACATAATCAATCAGTCAATCAAATATAAATATTTATGATGCATTTATTTTTAAAATATAATGGTGTTTTTCCCCTCTCATTCAATTATTTTTATTTTCAACCCCCTGAGCCATTCATTTGTCAAGCTTTGGAAGTTTTTCTTGCTTTCTAATAGCATCACAATTTTGACAGCAATAAAAATAGCAAAATTAAAGGCTAAGTAGAAAGCATTTGTAAGAAAAACAAAACATTGAAATTAAGGGTTCATTTATGTTTATCTATGAACATTATATAAACAAGAGCGGTGGTGGCGCAGTGGTTAAAGTGTAGTACTGCAGGCTATTTCTGCTGACTGCTGGCTTCCTGAACTTTGGCAGTTCGAATCTCACCAGGCTCAAGGTTGATTCAGCCTTCCATCCTTCCAAGGTAGGTAAAATGAGGACCCAGATTGTTGGGGGCAACAGGCTGACTCTGTAAACCGCTTAGAGAGGGCTGTAAAGCACTGTGAAGCGGTATATAAGTCTATTGCTATTACACTTAGAGATATTTTATTCAGTTTTATACTCTTCTCAAGTACAGCAAGCTATAGCAGGCAAAAGACAAAATCACAAGCTACAAACAGAATAGAAAGAAGCAATACAAATATGGAAGTGATAATCTGGATGTATAACTGTTTTTAAGATGCAGAGAGGAGATTATGGCATCCACGTTTAAACTGAAGATAAATGGGACTTAAAAGTTTCCAGAAGAAAAATAAAATAAAATTAGTTTATTTGATTATGGATAAATAATGAGCATCTCTGTTGTTTAATAGTTATCTTACCTGGACAGGGGTTTTTTTTTGTTTGTTTGAAATGTTTAATTGGGCATATCGTAATGGATTAATTTGCAATAATCTACGTTATTATTATTTTTATATGTAAATAAGGAGTTGCTATTTCTGGTATAATTTAATAGGTTTTTTTTATTATTTTGCAATGTTTAATTGCTAATTGGGATTCAGTTTTGATTTAAAGTATCATGTGATTTAGATTAAATGGAAAGGAGAATTTGATAATCTTGTTAGCCATTTCTGCTATTTTTTACTGAACCTTTGCAGATTAATAAAACCAGCTGAGGATTTAAAGATGGGTCTGTAGAAAATGGGGTGAGCTATGGAATAAAGATGTATTTGTTTGCATTTTGAGAGAATGATAAGTTCTTAATGCTGAATATATTTCTGGGGATGAAGGGAAAAGTTTCTTTGTCTTACTACTTCCTTTTGAGGGAATTCTTGTCTACACTTTTAAATATTTTTTTCTATGTTATTTAATGTATTTTTGCATTGGGTTCCTATAATAGTTTTATTTGTTTAATATAATTTTTAATAAAATTATTGAAAAAAGTTTTAAATAGAACAACAGAATATAGTACAAACTAAAAAAAAAGAAAAAAGGGATTTTTTTTTTTAAAAAGCAACTTTCCATCTTCATCATGGCACGTATAAACAATTCCAAAATCTCTTTACCTCCTCTTAGCTAACAAATATAAAACACTTCATCCCATAAGCCATTTCTTAACAGGCAATCAAATAAATAACATTTTCTTCCAGTCCAGTTATCAGCAAAAGGTCCAAAGCTCTAAAATTTTAACATATATATAAAACTCAACATTCCACATCTCAGCTGTTAAGCGTAACAAAATCCTACTTAAAAGGCATAAAATGGTCCTTCCTAATATAAATAATATTAAATAAGTAAGAGAAAAGCAAAGTTTAACATGACAAAGAGGAATATCTTTCCTTTACAAAAGACAAGCTCTAATACACATAACATTTTTCCCATTCCAAATATGATTTTTTTTTAAATCCGACCCCCTCCCCAAATACTTCCACAACACATCCCGTTCAAATACATATTACCGATCTCCATTCTAAACTATAATCGCATCCACATTTCATAAACATAAAGTAATCCCAGTACCCTAATATAAACAAAGACTGAAATTTAATGTAACAAAGTCTTCTTTAAAAAACAAGTTTCCCAAACTTCCTCACTTTGAATAAAAAAAAGTCTAAACTGCAAAGTCAGTTTAAGTACTGTAAAGTTAAAACAATATAAAGCCAGGTGAAAAACCTTTATATTAAATATAAAGTAATCCAGTATGCTATATTTTTCCAGTTAAGATATGGGTAAGTCCAAAAAGAGTCACCCAGAATAACAACATATCCCATTAAGCATTAATCAAATAAAATTTCTTTGTAGTCTTTTTTCCTTCTATATAGAACAATTTTTCTCTGAAATCCATGAGGGTGTTTGTTGATCCTTGGTTGTTGGTTATAAATTCCTTTAGCACTTTAAACAATCTCTTTTGTGAATCCCAAGTCTCAATACAGTTTCTCAAAGATATCTCTGAGCGCTATTTTAAGTTACTTGTCTTATTATGTCTCCTAACTAAAAACATTTTTCCCCAGAAGCATATATTTATTCTTTAATAATAATGTCAAAATCTTAGTATTCAAAGGCTAACATTCCAATGTTTTCTGAGCCTTTAAAACTTTCGGTCACCTAAACCTTGTGTTGATTTTTGCAGTTGATTTTAAATTCTTCACAATTATAAAAAATAAATATTCATATTCTTATACTGAGGATCGAAGGCACTCGCTGGGTCTTTCAAGCCTTGTCAATTTGCAGGTGTCCAAATTCTTCGAAGCAGTTAATAGGTAATTTCCAAAAACAGTTAGCAAGCAAAGAGCATGGACTTCAAAGAGCTCTGTTTACAGTTGAAACACTGATGGCGAATTTGCCCATTTCCCAGTTTCCCATCCCCAGAGATTGTTGTCTTGTAGTCTCTTTGGGAATAAAAGGAAACTGAAAGGAGAAATATATTGATAGTTTCTAGACCCATAGTGGTGCAGTGGTTAGAACACAGTATTGCAGACTCACTCCGCTCAATACCAGGAGTTTGATTCTGACCGGCTTAAGGTTGACTCAGCCTTCCATCCTTCCGAGGTTAGTAAAATGAGGACCCAGATTGTTGGGGACAAGAAAGAGGCTGTAAACCATTTAGAGAAGGATGTAAAGCACTATGAAGCTGTATATAAGTCTAGGTGTTATTGCTGTTGCTATCATTTCTACATTTCTATTGATGGCTAATTTGTCTGAATACCAAGCTTCCAGGAATTCCCTGACATTTTGGGATTTAGCTTAGTTTAGGAGACTCATAATTCCCAGCTGAAATTATGATTGTCCAAGTGCCATGAGATTAAGGAATTTTCATAATGTCTTCTAACTGCTAGTTGTATATGAATGAACTCTGCTAGTCTTCTGCCTGTCTGGCCTACACAGTAGCTGCTAAGCCCTTATACCTTATGTTGTAGATGACTTGGATTTAAAAGAAGGAAGGATGGTTGGAAGAGACAGAAAGATGTAACAAAAAAAGAAAGGAGTAACTCTGAACTCTTCAACTTGCCAAATAGCAGCATGAAGTATATGAGAGATGATATGTGGAGTATTCAAAGTTCTGATGGAATTAGGGAAATCCAAACTGAAGTCTCCACTAAATTATTAAACTCATTATGTGACTTTGGGACAATCATTTACCACATAGAGTTGTTTGGAAAATGAAATGAGGAGCAATCCCACGTACTTCTCCTTGAACTCCTTAATGACTAGCAATGTATAAATGTAGTTATTAAATCAATTATTATGGCAATCCCCTTGACAGAATACAGCTCTTGATGGATAAGCCAAAGGGATACTGCATTGGTTTGAGGAAATGTTAGATATAAATTTAGTAAATTAATGCATGGATAAATGTTCAGAAGAAAATGTCCTTGACAAATTAACTTGACAGAAAATCTCCTGGCCCTGGATTACCCTAGATGGCTACACAATATGATTTCATTAAAAGAAATGAGAACTTGGGAAAGTGCAAAATTAAAAATGTAATGAAGAAACTCTGTCTCATACCTACATATTTGTATTTATAGTGCACTGAATTTTATGAACAGCTCTTCACTGTGATAGTTGCTCTGGAAGGGGTTTAGGATACATAATGATAATTCCCAGAGTCACATAGAATTATAAGTACATCACCAATTATGAGTTTAAGAACACTTTTCTGAATAGAGTTATAAACCTTCATAATTATCAAGTCAATTTCTAACCAAACCAAAAGCAACTCACTACTAGTAATAATACAAATAGAATCTTTAAATGAAGAACTTTGTGAATTGAACATAAAACATTTCCCATCACATATTTAGAGATTCATTTAACATTTCCAGTCTAATGTTTGTTCATCAAAATATACCCAACACAAGGAAGGAGAACCACTACCTGTTTTTCAAATTATAATTGCTGACACATTTGCAAGAAAAGACAAAATCTATGGAAATCACAAGCTTGTAAAAAAAAAAAAAAATTGACCGGTCCATTCAAGCATTTTAAGTGCATCTGTTCACAGCACTACACCTTTTGGGCTTCGTAAGTTACATTTAACATTTTAAGATGGAGGGGCAATGAATGAAAATGTATTCATTTGTTTCAGAGAACAAAGCACCATTAGATGGAAGGCTACGTCATCAACACAAAGGCACTCAGAGACTCGTTTGAGTGGCAAAAAAATGGGTCAGGGAGATTCAGGTGTCTACTCTAAAACCTTTTGATTAAAGTGTATGACAAAGGGAATGCTGATAAACCGCCTCTTTTTCAACACAGCAAGAAGAAGCAAAAGAGAGATGGGGGAGGGGATGAACACCACAATGAAGAAGATTGGTGGTGTGCAATGGAAGAAAAAAGCACAGTAGAGAATGAGTGGTCAGTGCAGTTGGTGCAGAAGAAGGATTTTTCTTCTTCTTCTTGTGCCATATCCGTCATCATGTTGGTGATTCTATTTTTTTTATCAACAGCCGCACGAAAAAGTGCTGTTGAATTTTGACCAAACCAGTCCCTTAGATTTTTGAAACCATGATGTTCTCCTTCTGCCTGGACCTCGTTTGCCTTCGATCATTCCCTGGAGGATTAAGTGAAGTACGCCATGTTTTTCTGGGTGTTGCATCATAAGTCCAAAATATTCTAATTTTTGCCTTTTTATGGTTTTGATGATTTCCCTTGGCTTTCCCAGGCGGCTTAAAGAAGGATTAGGCGGAGAAAAGAATATGGAGGCATCATGAAAAGGCCAGTGGATGCTAAAAAAAAGACCTTGGGAGCTGCAGCATGATGAGGAGCATGAAGGTTGAGCATGAAGGAGAGGATTGTGGTGAGAAACAGAAAAAAGAGGGCACCATGCATGCCTCTGTGAGCATCCATACAAAAGGCAGGATATACATCAATAAACGCGTAAAAAAAGAAAGTGTTAGGGACATCTTTGCTATGGTGGGATTCATTCCTGAGTCTTGTATCTGGGAGTGTAGGATCCTGACATGGCCTGCTGTCTCTGCTTATCCTCTGAAGTTCCAGGTCTGGGCATCACTGAATTGTGCTAGAAAAATGAAAAACAGTAAACATTTGAGAGACCTTCTACCAGCCCAGCATTTGAATGAAGGTGCAATATTTCCCTCTAGACCCCACACCGTCTTTTAAATTCTCCCTGGATATAGTGGCTTGCTTCCAAGCATCCTCATCTTTTTTTTATGGAGTGTGTTCAAGTTGCTAATGTTGTTCCAGGCAACTTAAAGATCATTTATCATATACTTTGCTGTCTGAGAAGACTTATTGTTTGGGGGAATAGCATTCCCTAAAACACTTGTCCTCAACAGGATTCAGGATAGGAGGGCTTCTTACTAATGTAGTGATGTTGTTTACCCAACATAAATTCAGCCTTAGCAGCGGATAGAAAATATCTGTAATTTCCTCTTCAATTCGGTTCTCAATATATCTTTCATATATTCTCAGAGGCAATAATTAACAAAAGAAGTTATAACCTTGGAAAGCTTTCCTCAGAAAATCCCATTAAACCTGTCCCCATCTCCGATACTGTTTGAAAGCAGCCTCAAGGTGCATAAAATTTGAGAAGTGTCAGGTGCCATAAAACAGAGGCAGTAGAAGCAAAGCAGGGATAGGCAAAAGGGACAGGGATGTTCCTGCTGCTACTTCAAAGATGGGTTACAGCTGGAAAAAGGCTCACAGTTTGTGACTTTATCTTGTTTCAGGGATTTTTTTTTGATGCAGTGTTTGTGTATCAATACATATTTTAAATGAATAAAATTTTACAGTTCCATAATTATTAGTAGCAAAACAAGTCAAAGAGATGCTGGCCAAATCACTGTTTTATCTCCATGATGGCTTATGCTAATTCTTGGTAGGGCAAATGCACTTATCACATTTATTTATTTATTTCTATTGATTGATATGGCCACCCATATCAGTAATGCAACTCTGGCAGCCTAACACAGGTTTTAAAGTACAATAGAAAAAATGTGTATAGTGGTACTAAAGACACAAGTTGGCTCCCTCAAACATAGTATACTATATAAGCATTATGGACTATATTACTTTCCTGAACTCAGAACTTGGGAAAAAAGCCAGGCTTTCAAACTTTTCAGATCAAAAGGTGAGGAGGTTGGGGCCAACCTACACTCAGGTGGTACCTCAGACAGCAGGTGTAGCCATGGAAAAGATGTACTAGCTGTCCCGCTAGGTGGCTGTCCCTTATCAATAGTATCTGGAGCATACCCTTCCTGCCCAACCTAATGGGATGAACAGTGACAATGAGAATAAGATGATCCATCAAATATCCTGGCTTTAGTCCATAGAGGACATGATAGGTAAGCGCTAGCACCTTGAATTGCACCCAAAAGTAAATTTGGAGCAGTGCAGCTTGTGGAGCAGAGTGTAACATGGGCATAATGTAAATGTATCTATAATCGTCCATACTATCTCATTCTGGATTAACCGAAGGTCCTGTATAGTTTATAAGAGCAGCACCATGTAGACTACAGTGCAGTAATCCATATGACAAATGATCAAAGTGCGAGTTGACCACGTACAGTGCCTCCTAAGGGCACAATTGACGTACAACACACAGCTATTGTATTTGTACAAATACAAAGCCCCCTGCCAGCCATGGAGATCCAGCAGCTATTTGAATAGGAACTGTGAGTCCAAGATAACTTCTGAAGTGTGCATCAGTTTTGTCTGGGAGAGTGCAAAAACACTGGATGCAGGAGGACCCTTAAACCATTATGTCTTGCTAGAGTCTTGTGGAAGACTTTTCTTCCCCGTCCAAGCAACCCCAGAATCCAGGCACTGAGACAGAACCCCCACAACATCACTTGGCCGCTTAGGTATGGAGTTGTATAGCTGGGATTATATATCTTATCCCCTGCTGTTGAATGTGTCAACCCTGAAGTGAACCTGGCTGAGGCCATCTTGGAGGCTTCAGGGTTGCCACACAACAGAGGGAGTGGGGAAATAGTTAGATAGGGTTTTGTAGCCAAAACAAAGTTTTCCTGTGGGAACCAAGGACATTCTCACAGGAGGAGTGATGTAACCAAGCAACCGGCCAGCAACTGGATTGGACAACGTGACTTGGGGGAAAGGAGAAACTTACTTTTTAATTAGGTGAAAGCCACTTGAACTTTCAGATTCAGCTTTCACCAGTTATGACAATATGATGTATCCAATAAATTGTTCTTTGAGTAATTTGCCTGCCTCTGAGTCCTGCTTTTTATGGGTGCTTGGAATGCTGACAGAATGATCTCACCCAATTCATACAGATGTTAAATAGGAAAGAGGGAAAACCCAGAGGTACACCATATAAGAGCATGGGTATACTTGCCTACCCCAACAATATGGACTGGAACTGGAGAAAAGATGAGAATGAGCAAACATATGTCCAAGACCTAGCACTTGATATTGGCCAGAAGGATACCCTGATAAATGGTATTGATCAGAGGTGACATCTAGCCGGTTCGTACCGGTTCAGATGAACTGGTAGGGAAAATTTTGATTGGTTCAGAGAACTGGCAAATATCACCTCTGGCTGGCCCCGCCCCTGCCCGCCTGCTCACTGCTCACCCGGCCCCCTGTTTACCCCATCCCACCTGCCCAGTCACCACTTGCCCTTGCCTGCCTAATCACTCTTCATCTCGCCTCCCCACCCCGGCATAAGTTAGCAGCCTATTTAAGTTTACCAAGCAGTTAGTCATCATAGTGTTTCTGCCTGCATTCCCATGAGGACGTGCCTGTGCCCCAACTGCTTCGGATCTGCCTGCCTGCCTGTCCCTTCCCACCCAGGGCTGCACCCCTGCGTGGCCTAGCTAGCTGCTCCCCCACGGCCCCCGGAGCTTGCCTGGTACCGCCGCTTGCTTTGGTCCCCACCCTGCGCAGCATCCACGTGCGGCCGAGCTAGCTGCCCCCCCATCGCCCCGGAGCTTGCCTGCCACCGCCGCCGCAGCTTGCTTCGCTCCCCACCCGGCGCTGCATCCCGTGCAGCCTAGCTAGCCACCACCCCAGCCCCCGGAGCTTGCCTGACACCACCGCCACTTACTTCACTCCCCACCCTGCGCAGTGTCTACGTGGAGCCTAGCTATCCACCACCCATGACCCCCAGAGCTTGCCTGTCACCGCCGCTGCGGCTTGCTTCGTTCCCACCCGGCGCTGCATCCCCACATGGCCTAGCTAGCTGCCTCCCCATGGCCCCTGGAGCTTGCCTGGCGTCGCCACCGCTCGCTTCGCTCGCCACCTGGCGCAGCGTCCCCGTGCGGCCTAGCTAGCTGCCCCCCACACAGTTCCCGCCGCTTTCCACACTCACCCTGGGAACTTCAGCCTCTGAAAATGCCTGCCGGTTAAATGGAGATGGATTCCCAGGATCGAAAGTATTTCTCAGTGTAGGGCAGGCTGAGGCAGCAGATTGCAAAAAGGTTGGTGACCCCTGCCGTAGATGGTTAATGAGCTATCAAAAACTTTAGAAGAAAAGGATTATTTGGTTCTTTTCAGTCATGATTAAAGAACGGACATGGGATTGAGATAGTATGGGTTGATAACCTCTGATGTTACCTGCATAGGATAGGACCTCTCTTGGTTCTATTAGACCTCTTAACAACATTTGGCATGATCAAATAAAGTATCCTTCTATCTAGCCCATCCATTAGGGCTGCTGATCAAAGACACTGTTCTATACTGTTTCTGCTTCAGTTCCAGTGATGGCCGGGGTGGGTGGGGGTTGGAGAGAAGCAGTTGGCCCAGCAGCCACCATAATACAAAGTGCAGTAGGGTTTAATCCTCTTCCTCCTGCTTTTCAATATCTATATAAAACTGCTGGGGGGAGGGGGAAATCATCTGTCAATTTGTGACGTGGTTTCATGAATATGGTATGATACCCAACTAAACATCACCAACCTCTGGCTCGGAGAACATTTGGGCTCAACTGATTGAGACCGCTGGATGTATTTATTGGTTACAATAGAAAAATGATTGATGAAAATGACACAATTAGCACAGATGGCAAAATTGAGTTGTCTGATTAGGGAAATAAAAATAAATAAATTTTATTATAAGTACAATAAGTACAAAAGATACTTATTATTATAAGACTGAAAACCTGTTATGGAATTTTTTTTCCTATATCATAAATTAACTTATAATTTTTGGATTTGATTAGAAAGGATAAAGAGAAGGTAAAAGATAAAGGTATTTGTCACTGCTATTAAGATTGGAAACTGCTTCTTTATCATTTCTATTTTCCTTTGTTTTGTGTCTCTTTCTTTGAATATTTTCTTTGCAATTTTTAAAATTTACTTATGACTTGATTTCACTTTGTATTGTTTTTACATTTTAAAAAGCTGTTTAATGAAATTAGATACATAAGCAAATAAATAAGTATATCTATAAATGTAAATTTGAATCCTTTAGTACAGAGTTCCCCAACATTTCCGGCTTTGCAAACCCGGGGGGGGGGGGAGGTGATGGTTCCACGTGAGCGGCAAGCACATGCATGTGCAGCTCCATTTATGTGAGTGGCGTGCACCAGTGCCTGCCACTCATCCCTCAAGGCCCACTAGTGGGTCGTGGCCCACAGGTTGGGGACCCCTGCTTTAGTATATCCCTGTCAGTTTGGACTATAGAAATGTGGTTTTAATCAAAGGACCTAACTAACAATGATGGATTTTATGGTATGATTTACAGTAAGAAAACATATAAGGTGGTATAACAATCAGCAGGTTTTCTATGTAAGTTGCCGTTTTTCTGATAGTTGTATTTTCCCCTCCACTGGCACAACAATAATTATGGTGAGTGCAAAGAGGCTGAGCATGAAAGCCAGATTTGTGGTACTAACAGTCAGGATAATGACCCTCATATCTGGCATTTCATCTGTCTTACGGGTGGGTGGCCAGCATAACACTGAAATGGAAACTTAGCTGGTTCAAAAATTATACTCAGAAAGTCTTCATCAATCACTCCACATTGAAGTGGAGTGAGTTAATGTGTGGGGAGCCACAAGATTTAGCTCTGAGTTCTTTATACTTCAATATTTTTATTAATATCATTGATAAAGAAATGGAGAGAAATATTATTGGATGGGATAGGTAGTACCCTAGAGGTCAGAAAGAAAATACAAAATGAATTTGATAATAGAGAAAAACCAGCTGAAAATAACAGAATGACAAACATAGATATATGTATAGGATACCTACCACCTTGGTAATAGTACCTCCAGGGGAAAAATCCTTTGCACTTGTGCTTTTAATATTCTCTTCTTTAGCAGCTTGCACCCAGTTTGAGCTCCTTTTCCTATTAGCATCTGCTTCCACAGAATCCTGCTGATCTGACTGTATTAAAATTCAATTTCTTGAGCTCCAAGATCCATGTTTAATTACCATTAGTTTTAATTTCCTTTGAAAATCAAGAACTGCAGTTTCACATGGTTACTTTTTAAAAAATATGCCTGGAAAAAGATGTGAAATCCAATGTGAAGCTTTAAGAAAAGTTTTCTATGAAAATTATTTCTACTTTGCTGTTCATAATAAGTCACTAAACTGGTAACCTGTATTTATATCTAACATCCTCAAATCATACCCAGGAAACATTTTTCTATAGTTTGGAATTTATGTTAAATGAAGTAAAAATGTTTAATGGACTAAAATACTGCTTTGTTTAAGCAGGATGTTTTTTTCTTCTACAGACCATTCTACAAGAGAGAACAGCCATTGGAAATAATATACAATTACTGGACTCAAGCCCATTTAAACTAGACTTGGAAATTATGACTTAAAACTAGAAAGTGTAATGGCCTTAAAACAGGCATGACATTATCTGATTATGTTGCTTCTTCTGATATATTATTTAGAATACTAAATAGACCTTTCACATGGAAGAATAGATGTGGAACTGGAGTGATGGCCCCTTGGACTGCAATGATAGGGAAGGGATGGAAATCTCTTTCATAACTAGCTTTGCAGCTAGAATAGCAGCCCTTGTTTAATGACAGCTTGTCTCTGTTCTATGATACTCATGTGTAATTAATTGCATTAATGATATTAGAAAAATTTTTTCCTTCTTATATGAACCTTAGTGCTAATATCAACCTTTGTTCCAACATTTTTAGGAAGCTTTTTTTTTTAAAAAAATATGGAATTTTCAGGAAGCAAAAATTGCTAACTCATTCATCTCAAAGCAGTGCAAAGTATCTTGCATTAAAACATAAAATGAAAAAAAAAATGAAAAGAGTTAATAAAAATAATTAGATACTGATAGTCATAAATAAGCCAAATTATAAGACAAGAGGCTAACCCAGGGGTCAGCAACCTGTGGCTCCAGAGCTGCATGCGGCTCTTTGGGCCCTCTCCTGTGGCTTCCTGTCAGATGATCCCACCACTGGCTGGCCCCGCCCCTTGCGTTCCAACTCCTCGCCTGAGAAGGGAAGGGCGATGGCGGTGGATGGAGACTCCTTCCGTATTCTAGAGCAGGAGCGAAGTGCCCCTCTAGTTGCCTCTTCTTCTGGCCCTTCTTGGTGCTGCATGCACCTCAGCCGCTTTGAGAGACCCGTGACTTTCTGCCCCGAGACACTGGCTGGCCCAGCTGCAGCCAATGCTCCATGTTGTAATGGGCTCC
The DNA here is from genome assembly GCA_032468155.1 of Oxyrhabdium leporinum. Classification (NCBI taxonomy): domain Eukaryota; kingdom Metazoa; phylum Chordata; class Lepidosauria; order Squamata; family Cyclocoridae; genus Oxyrhabdium; species Oxyrhabdium leporinum. The sequence goes on from JANHFL010005956.1 coordinate 13,099, forward strand.
AGGAGGAGGAGGGGATGCCATCTCCCCCATTGTGAAGTGCGCTAAATTTAAGTGAGCTGTACAAGGTGCTGCAAGGGCAGCAAGCAGGCCATGGAGGCAGTGAGAGGAATAAGGAGAGATGCGTGACTTTCTCTCTGCCCCAAAACACTGGCCTGGTCCGTCTACAGCTGACACTGCTACTCTCGCTGCCTCCATGGCTTGCTCACTGCTCTTGCAGCGCCTTGCGCAGCACACTTACATTTAGCACGCTTCACAATAGGGGATACGGCGTCCCCTGAATCCCATTATGATGTGGAGCATCAGCTGCAGCCGGGCCAGCCAGTGTCTTGGGGCAGAGAGAAAGTGGCATGTCTCCCCGAGCGACCAAGGTGTGAGCAGCACAAACAAGGGCTGGAAGAGGCAAGTAGAGGGGTGCTTCACTCCCACTCTAGAATATGGAGCGAGTCTCCATC
>JANHFL010005956.1:13650-33315 GCA_032468155.1 Oxyrhabdium leporinum
GGAACCTGTGTTTTATTCAGTGCTACTTAATCTAACCAGTCATGATGGAACACTCCTTCCCGGTCAGCAGACTTATATGTTCACGCAATTGTTCCTACCGAATATTGAAGCTCAGTAAAATCCAACATTATTTTTTGTGAGTTTTCTTACTTCTGAATTTATAGTAGGACATTCTCCATTAAGACAAAAACTGTTTGGTTCTTGTATTGTCTTTCTAGTTAATAAAAGATCTTTTGAGGTAGAGATATAGGCTCTATCTGAGGCTGCATCTCATACGCTTAAGATTCTTATGTACACCCTTAAGATCTATTGAAAATACTAATTCTTTGTAAGGTTTTTTTCTTCACCAGGAAGACCCCCTTTGTGCATGTTTTTAAAGAGACGAAACCTTTTGATTTTTAAGTAGATTTAACTTCATGCTAGAGAATGCTGCTTGCAAGACTTTGGTATGCGCAAAATTTCCTTTCAGCTTGTCTAAAATAAACATTTTCGTAGGTGATTGTAAATATTAAATAGCTCCTAGCCATGAACATGGCACCATAGCATTTATTTTCCCAACCTTGCATCCCTGTTTGTGTACGAAAGAAAAAGTTTCTGAAGATTATTGTTTATAGATATGAAAGGCAAGAAGGAAATGAATTGGAACTTTTCCCCAAACTCACATTGTCTCTCCCACTTTACAGGTAGATGCTGTTTTCAGTGGTCAGGTTGCCAAGTTATAACTATAGTTTTTTTCTCTAGTTCATCTTCAGTAATTATCTTTTTCTTCCCTGAAGCCAACAGAAGCAAGGAAACATTTATAATTACTTGCAGTGGGTTAATATGTTGGCATGATTTCAAGCATAAAACTCCAGGTGATTTTTTGGGGAAGCAGTTTGATGTATCCTAGGCTTTGCCTTTGTTTCTGTTTAGAAAATGAACTGTTTCTATTGGCTAGCCAATCTTTTAATATAGTACAGCAGTCTCTTAGGCTTGCTTTCTATAAGTAAATATTTTAGCATGCTAGCTAATATTTCCATGGCTAAGCAAAACAGCAATATGACTGTTCTGTCAAGAGCTGTAAGCCGTAAGGCTGATTTCTTTCCTTTGTGCCTCTGGTTTGAATTAATCTGTATATGTCAGATGTGTGTCTGCTTTTAAGTTCTAGTTTTTATTGAGGTACTAAACCTGTTTGTGCAGTGACATTTTAGTTGCAAGTGAGTATTCACATGACTAACAATTTTTTGATCCAGGATAAAAGACACCCTGTATATTAAGAAGAAGTGGTCAGAGAAAAGACAGAACTTTTCTCATTGGACCCTATTTTTTTATGTCCTAACCTTTCCAATATTGATTGAATGCTCATATAAGAAGAAGGAACTTGTTAAATTCAAGCATTTTGACATTTTTGACATTATCAATATGGAAATGTCATCACGTCCACTCCAGGTAGGGAAGCAAATTCTCATTGGTCTCCATAGATGATAACGGCATGACAATCACAGTATAGTTGGTATAGTAGATACGGTCAGGTGAACTTCCTTATATTTAAAAACCACAAGAGAGACAATTGTAGAACAAGTTAGCCAGAGATGATGTCTCTTGCAACTATGCATTTAGAAGTCCAAGAAAAGGGGTCTGGGAAGTTAGTGGACTTGGTGCGTGTGGAGAACCTATGCTAATCAGGTTCTACTCATGTGTGAGAAAGTTCCACAAATATGAAATAAAAATATGTTGGGAAGGTTTTCATACTTATTCAATGTGTGGTTGCTGTTTCTGAACTTTCCTAACATGATAACTGTAAACCTTCATTTTCAGTACTGCTATCCTGCTTTGACACTATCTCCCATACCAGAACTAGCTCAAAGGTATGAAAGAACTACTATTCCAACTAGCAATTAAATCATTCAGGACCTGTTATAACAGCACAATAGTCTTTAGCATATGGTTGCCTGAGGGGCATATATTGTAAGTTGTGACATACCCAGATTTTTCTACCTTGCCAATATGTTCGGATATCTATCACTTGAAGCAACTGTGTTGTTCACCCTGATGGTAAGACTGTTCTTGTCCTAAATGTTGGTTTTTGTTCAGTGGAACTAATGATAAATTTAACCAGAACATACAGTAGGTCTATCTCTGGTAAAATCTAATCAGGGCTACTTTTTCCCCCTTCTCAAAAAGATATGTATCTATGAGTTGGGTATCATATAGAAAATGATACTTCAATTAGATATCAATGCATATGCCTAAGTTCCATTTACTACATGAGAAATTAGGCATTATGGCTGAATGCATATAGTCCTGAAAGTTAGCCTGGCTAACACTGCCTCTTTGATGAGAAAAAATGTAGGATTCATTCATTTAAAAGTCTATGTAAAACATATACTAAAACATGTAATGCCTTTTTTATTCTGCTTTGGAAAAATACTCTTATTATATTAGCCTTTAACTATCAAAAAAGCAAGTCTGAAGTTCAGAAAGTATTCCATTATTGACCAATAAGGGAATTGAAGGACGTATAGTGCATATACAATGCTAAGGTGTTGGGGTATCCTTGTTGGGTATATTTGTATGTATTTGTATGCTGTTGTTAGATTTACCATCCTGCTTTTTGCCTTATCTATTTTATGTTGTATTGTTATTCTGTCTTATTTACACTGGGATTTGTCTAGGTTGGCTGGTGCCTAAATAAATAAATAAAACTATTGGACATTTTGCTCATGGAAAATGATTTTCATTAGATTAGCATCTATTTTCTCTGATTAAAAATACTCTAATCATGTCTTCTCACTATGATGATACAATAATGTAGATATCAGGCCCTGTATTTGCACCTAAAATTGCTTGCTTCCACTAATTGCAGTGGAACTAATACACTAATACAAGCACATTTGTAATGTGCTTCATTTTTACTTCTTTTTCTATTTGTGAGTTAGTGAAGGAGACACTTGGGGACAGTTTTATTTTCATTGTTTCCCATAAAGCAATGTAAATGAAAACCTCACAATATATTTGCATCACAGCAATACCTAGTGATTTGTGTTGTAGGTCATTTAGAGAATTCTTATCTTCTATACCAGTGTCAAATTCATGTCGTCACTGTGGCGTCACGTGATGTATCGGGACTTTTTTTCCCCTTCGCTAAACTGGTCATGGGCGTGCTTGACGCATCCGGCCCGTGGGCTGGGAGTTTGACAGCCCTATTCTATATCCTAGCTGTTCTAGCTCTTTTAAATTGTAATTCAGAAAGTGGAATTTGAAATGGATAACTATAAAGTTTTACATTATGTCCTAGAGTGGGAGTGAAGCGGTGTGTGAAAACAAAGACTAGCTTTTTTCAATTTTAAATAGGAATTCTTCCCAAGGTTTGTTCCAATTATTCTTTGAATAGGTTGCTACCCACTTGTCATGTGAGAGAGTATGTAAACATAGCCAACAGATGTTACAAGCATTAAGATTGGAGAATTCAAACACTTGCCTACTCTTATTCCACAATCCTGGCAAAAAATGTTTACATAGTGTTTCCATGAATCCAGTGTAAACGGTAAGGCTAATTTTCTTCTGCAGAAAATCTCCCCAGATCTTCCAGCCATGTGAAGTGTTTGGTTTTTAAGAAATTCTCTGTCCACTTTTTCCTGCCATTATCTTGAGAAACCTAGGATTTTCATTTTTTTAAAGGCAAAACATACATCTTGCATAGGACTTTCAAGATGAAGTTTATATATTTTGTACAATATACTATTATTTTAAAATGCAATTTCTGTGCTTGGAACTTAGAGAACTATTCTAGAGTCAGTAAATATGACCATCTGCTTACTTATCGAGTAGCTGTGGGTGGATTTACTTATCTTTTCATACAGTTTCCTCATTCTCTTGATAGTGTCTTTGATAGTTTCCTGGCTACTTTGAGGACTTTTTAAATTGAGTCCAGATGAAGGAAAATATTTTGAAATGGGTGTAAAAAAGGATGAGGAGAAAGAAGTCATAAGCATTTTTCAGAACTGCAAAATCAGTGCCATAATGAAATGTAACTTTTGAGGTGACTATTGCTTTTTAGCTGCTGCAATTACTAGCACACCTTTCCTTGCTGAAATCAGTGCTGTACCAATTACTAGCACACCTTTCCTTGCTGAAATCAGTGCTGTACCAATTACTAGCACACCTTTCCTTGCTGAAATCACTTGTAACTCCAAACTGCTAGCCTGTAACAAACATTACATGTCTTGACATCAGGGGGAAAGATTGTTTGAAAACTCTGTGAAGATCTGCAAGGGGAAGGATAAACTTACATTCTCATAAGCATTTTGCTCCAGTGTTTGTTTCTTGTGCTTTTATTTTTCAATTTTATATCTACAGAGAGAAAGAAAAAGCACACAAAATCCTACATCGTTCGTATAATAAGCAATGTTAGACTACTTTATTAATATCTTGTCATATGATTCACTGCTGCATTTTGAGCATATTTCTGATAATTGGCTGAACCTGTCAATGTCTTTCTGGAAGAAAGGAAAGAGGAGATTGTGAGTTCTAGTCCCACCTTGGTTATGAAAGCCAGCTGACTTTGAACCAGTTACTATTTCTCAGCCCAATTCACCTCACAGGGTAGTTGTTATGGGGAAAACAGGAGAAAGAAGGAGTATTAGATGTTTGCCACCCTGATTTATTTATGGAAATAATAAAGGAAGGACAAATAATCTAAAAAGAAAGACATACACGTATTTAGTAATCATGGAACAATGTTTTTGTTGAATTAATAGGCGGTTTACATCTATGTGACATGTAGATGCCAAAATGGTTTTCTGTTGACATTTATGTATTGCTCCCGTGTGTGTGTCCACATGAAACAAAATCAAACAAAAAACTATATGGCTTCTCAGTTTGCTTCTGGGATTATTGTGAATGACAGGCCTCAGTCCCATTCACAGCTGGCCAGACTGCATGCCAGACAGCAGCAGACACAGAGAAATGAAGGAGAAGTCAAGCAGGAATAAATAAAGAGAAGTGACTCCTGCTCACATAGATACAAAGAGATACTGCAGCCCTTCCTGAACTGGAGAAGAAAATTTAAGTCCTTTTTTTTAGGTTGCGGGAAAAGGGAAGAGAATGGAAGCAAGAGCTATAGACAGAGGCTAGGAAAAAGACACAGATCTTTTTCAGTATTCAGAAGCCTCCACATTAACTTGCTGGAACCCCCAGGAAGCAGGAAATTCAGGAATAATACGGACAATGGGAATAACTCAGGCAATAGTTATTTCTGAAAAGATTGAAATGTTGTATTGATTTTAATCTTCATCTTACTATCCTATATGAGACTGCAGTATGTATACTTTAGTGGTTATATATATCAGATTCTGCATGAGTAAATAATTTCTTGTTAGACTGTCCTGTGATTTGGAATATTGGTACTCCAGCTCTGTGGCTTTTTACATTAAGTTGCTCTGTAGCCATCTTGTGGTTTGCTTGGAGCACTGCACTTTACATAAGATTTGTTTCTTTTTAATCCACTTAGAAGGTACTGTTTTATTGAAGCAACTGTGTATGTTTCTCCTTCCACAGAGAATGTTTGCATTTTAATAGCAGTTTATCTTTCACTTAAAAATGTAGGATTTTTGTTTAACTCTTCTGAGATTCATTTATCTTCCATAGAAGGGATGAAACTTGTTTCATCCTCAGCATTATAGGAAGTGCCCCTATAGAAATTACTTTTTTTGACGTTTCTACCTTTTAATCACCAAAAAAGGCAGAATATTAGGTGGGGGCCTTATTTCTCTCATATAACAGAGTTAGAAGAAGGATGCTGACTGAGACACTCAGGGAAAATGGCAGGGGAAAAAACCAAATTGCTAAAGTGGGACATAGGCAGAGGTGAAATCTAGCTGGTTCGCACTGGTTCAGGCGAACCAGTAGGGAAAATTTTGATTGGTTCTGAGAACCGGCAAATATCACCTTTGGCTGGCCCCGCTCCCATCCGCCCGTTCACGCTCGCCCCACCCTCTACTCACACCCCACTCGCCCAATCACCGCTTGCCCTCGCCCACCCAATCACTCTTCATCTCGCCTCCCTACCCCAGCATAAGTTAGCATCCTATATAAGTTTACCAAGCAGTTAGTCACCACAGTGTTTCTGCCAGCCTTCCCATGAGGACGTGCCTGTGCCCCAACTACTCCTGATCTGCCTGCCTGCCTGGGTAAGTAAGCCGCTGCTGCCGCTTGCCTCCCTGTCCCTTCCCACACGGCGCTGCATCCCCACACGGCCTAGCTAGTCACCTCCCCACGGCCCCTGGAGCTTACCTGGTGCCGCCGCCGCTTGTTTCGCTCCGCTCACCGCGCAGCATCCCCTTGCGGCCTAGCTAGCCGCCCCCCCCACCACACGGTCCCTGCCACTTTCCACACTCACCCTGGGAACTTCAGCCTCTGAAAATGCCTGCCGGTTGAATGGAGATGGATTCCCAAGATCGAAAATATTTCTCAGTGCAGGGCAGGCTGAGGCAGCAGATTGCAGAAAGATAGAACTGTGACTCTGTGAGCAACACAATCTGCCTGCCTGCTTTGCCTGCTTTGGGGTAAAGTTGCTTTTTTTAAATTAAAAAAAACACAATTATTACAATGGTGTGTGTTGTGAGTTAATTTTGTGAGTTTGCTTTTATGTAATATATTTATAGCTTTATCTTTTGAAATGTGTGGTTGTGAGATTTTATTTTGCTAAATTTCATACCTTGATGGAATAGGGGTTGTGTATGTTTGTGAGTTGTGTAATTTGGTGAGTTTGGTTGTGTAATTTTGTGAGCCATGCCCACCCAGTCACATGATCAGCAAGCCACGCCCACGAAGCCACAGAATTGGTAGTGAAAAATTTTAGATTTCACCACTGGTATTGATGTTGCTGAGAAATCAGAGAGAGCAAGGATAGACAAACCATCTTCATCCTACTCCCTTCAAAGTAATCCCCAAGTGTTCCAAATGCCATTTTAACCCCAGGCCCCAGCCTGAAACCTGACTGTTTGAAGTCCAAAAATGCCCTTGATCCACAACTCAAGAAGCTTCAAGGCAACAATTTTCTCTAAAAAGGGAAGGCTGGAGACAGGTTGAAAGTTCTCCAAAGTGGTTGGGTTGATTGATTCCTTCTTGAGGAGAAACATGCACTATTCATGGGCATATACCCATGTAACATCTCAGTCCCAAATCAAACATCATTGCCATTAAACCTCCTAAGAGGTAATTAAAAAACAACAATAGAACATTATTTAGCAATGAAACAAATGATAGATACATGCCCATAAAACAAAACACTGTCAATTTTTTAAAAACATATCATAAAGTGTGCGGTAATACACTTTATTTATGTTACACCTTTAATTTAACTTTACTTGCAATGTAATTCCCTGCAGCCGTATTCAAATTGCAGACCCAATGTTCAGGTGTGTCACTGTGCTACGTAATGTAGGTATTTCCAGGTGGTGATAGTTAACCAAATATATTGGTTGGAAGCGCCTGCCTGTGAAGGTCCTTGGATTGGGGCTGAAAGGCGAAAGCAGAAGCGGTATGCTCCATCCCATATTTGGGTAGACCAGGTTGCTCTGATAGACCGGTCTCACCAGAAAAACACTTAATCTCCCCCCTGGTACAGCCAACAAAGCAAGGAGAGCCTAGAGGTCAATACATCTGCCTAATATGCAAGTATCCTGGGTTCGAATCCCGGAGGGCATGGCTAGCTGATGAGAGCTAAACAGCTTGAAATAGCTATACTATTCTCCCTTTATTAATTTGTCAGTAAATTAAATTTAACTCAAAAATAATTTGTCACGGAAGCGACCGCCTGCGAAGGCTCCCGGATTGGGGCTGAAAGGTGAAAGCGGAAGCAATATGTTCCATCCCATATTTGGGTAGGCCAGGTTGCTCTAATAGACCGGCCTCACTGGAAAAACACTTAACCAACTACAGTTAACCTTCAATAGTAGACTTTTACTGGTGTTTTTGTATACCAGTGTATACTTCAAACAATGTGTTTGGTAGGGAAAATAGTACCAACATACTTATTTAGATAGCATTTGACATTCTTAATAATCTCATCCCCAGCTTGGGGCATAGGAAGAGAAGAAGAATCCCAAGGCACAGTCCATCTTGCAACCTGATATGTGACCTACAGTATATGCACTTGTGTGTGTGTGTGTGTGTGTAAATGCTCATCCTCTCTGAAAACGTGTGCTTTGTTCCTTCCCCTACAGACTTTTGAAACAAAAGCTGTTGCCTCCAGCTTTTACCACTGTTATGTGTAAGGTGAGCACATTAGTGCAGAGGTATGGCAACCAGCGTGCTTCTTTGCTCCAGGCCTTCTTAAATAATAGATTTGCAAGTCAAAGCAATAGGAGATTTGGTGTCTTTTAGCTGCTCGTAAGTGTATGACTTTCTGCTGGCTCTTGCTTAGGTAAATGAATTGGTTGGATACAAGTCTTCACATTTCCGGCTTTCTTGCAACAAGCACCACACACCGCCACAGCAGAGGCACAAGTGAGGACATTGGCCGAAAGAAATGAAGAGTGGTAAGATAAGCCTATTATACATGTTCAGCTTAATGGATTTCTGGAAATATATTACCTAGCACACTGCCCGACACAGTTGTCCTAATAAATGAAAATGAGAAGATAAAAGAAAGTAAAATAAGCAAGTGCACAGGCTCTAGTTTACTCTCCATGAGTATGAATAATGCATGCATTTTGTCCTCTTCTATTAAGCAAAGCAATGTGTCAGTTTTGCATGCATGGTATGCCAAATGCTAATTGGGAATTAATGTCTTGTTGTAAGGCGCATACCTGAGAACTGGAGCACCTGTTTAGTATGGTGAGAGTTACTAAGTGCCACTCACTTTCCATATTTTTATTCTCTTTGTAATAGAAGTATGTAATTCTTCTGCCACTTACATTAGGCTGATCTATATAGATGAAAATATAATTGGATCTGCTTTTAAAATTAGGAGTTAAATAATCTAATCCTTTCTTATATCCCACATTCATTTTTTAAAAAAGCTTTTTCAGTTTGGTATGTCCTAATCTTGTTTGACATAATTTATTGAAAGTTAAAATTTCAGAAACACATTTCAATTACTATTAGAAGCTCTAATTAATCATTGAAAGACTATAGATAGATCCAGATAAATTTGTGGAATGCAGTAAATAGCTGGCATGCACTAGCTTTAGGGTTGGAAATAGGAGAGCTTCTTTTATGGTGAGGTCCCGAGGAATTCATTCAATAGGAATTCATCCATTCCTCTTTTCAGAGACATATAAGTAGCTATGGACACATGGAGATCAGTTACTACCAGGTTCCTTTATGGAAGCCAATACTGAATAGAAGAGTTACTTGAAAAAAATAAAAAAAGAAATACCATGAAAGTAATGTTTTAAAACTAAACTTGAGACCCCAAAGTGTCTTTCTGTACATACGATACTGAAATAATATGAATAAGATGAACAACAACGAAATCAGCATGTAGTCGTAAGAAAATTGGGTGTATAAAATAGGATAAGACTGGAAAAATACAATCATATCCCATAGAAGGAGTCAGAGAATGCCTTGCATTACAGTTCCAATTTTAGAAAGCTGAGACTGATTAGTCCATTTTTGAAAAGTGAAACGAAACGACTTTTTAGAGTCAGGATGAGATGCAGCCTAGATTTTGAACTTGGCTGAAATTCAGCTTAGAATTTCCATGGCGGGACAAAGATATCAATAGAAAATATCAAACAATACCAAAACACAGTGGAAATGTGGAGTTGGGTAACAAATAACCCTTCCCTTATTATCCTTTAGCTTTACAATGAGAAAGCGATCCTGTGCATCTTTGTTAAATTGGGAAACATACTGGCTGCTGTTGCGACTGAAAACACAACCCTTGAAAATACAAGCAATATTGAGCAGAATCTTGAAAAAGAGCACCAGTTACAAGTTAGGCCCTAAGGAAAAATGTTTCCGGCAAGCAACTCTTCTATAAATTGGTCCGACTGCCTTTTCCTGTCAGCCCAGCCAATTCTGATTCACAGCTGGAGATTAAGCAAGGCATGTAAAATATAAGGTCTCTCCCTTTTTCTTCCTTCTTCCTCATTCAGACAGGCAGGTGGAAAAAAAAATCAATAGCCAGGAAAGAAGAATCAAGGGTAGAGAGGTCTACAAACTGCTGAGCATAGACTTTGGCAATGGCCCAAAGAATGCCAATCCTTTATTAGGCCTCTAATAAAAGAATTCCGGCATGTAATATAAAATGTTCATGTCATCTCCAGAGATGTAGCCAGAAGGAGAAAGTATATCACGCAAGCAGTTACTCATTTTAAAAAGCTGTGGCTATTGTGTAAAAAAAAACAAAAAACCAGAACAGGTGAGAAATACCGTCCTTGAGGCCTTGCAATGAAATGATATCTCCCTGCTCTTTTCGGTTTCTCTTATTTCTATCATTAATCTAACAGCTGTGGGAACAATTTAGATAGATTTGACAAGTGAAGCTCCATTTACCTACTTATTTTGATTAATATCAGGGGGTTAAAATGCAAATTAATTTGTCCCCAGGAAATTATGAAAAAAAACCCCACCTTGATTATTGGGTACTTGAACTACGCAAGAAAGTCACCTTATGTTCAGAAAGATTTAATGCAAGAAAAGTGTGCATAAGATTGCAGTCAATGAATAGAGGAAATGGGGACTGCCCCTTCCAAAAGTTAAAATAAAAAGCTACTCTTTAAACAAAGGGCTTTTTTTGTACATATTAACATGCAAATAAAGACTAGAACAATTATCAAAAGTTAGAAATTATAGTAATAGCACTTAGATTTATATACCCCTTTACAGTGCTTTTACAGCCTCTCTAAGTGGTTTACAGAGTCATCATATTGCCCCCAGAACAATCTGGTCCTCATTTTACCCTCCTCAGAAGGATGGAAGTCTGAGTCAACCCTGAGCCGGGTGAGATTTGAACTGCCAAATTGCAGTCAGCCGGCAGTCAGTAGAAGTAGCCCACAGTACTGCACTCTAACCACTGCGCCACCATGGTTAAAAAGTAATACATTTGCTGTTAATGTTACAGGAAGTAACACCACATTATAAACGTCCCTAAGTCTAACACTGTGGTTTAGGCTTAGGTCTAATAGTGCTCATTTCATGTATTTTCCCTTCCAGATGGTAAGCCTATATAAAATTTGAGAATGAATTAAAATAAATGTCATGTCCAAATATCACATCTGTCAGCCCTGGGAGCCATATTTGTAGAAGGCCTCTGTGGTTGCCACATTTAGTGCCTGCAAAAATGGAAGGGGGGGGGAATATTCACACTGAGCTGGGGAAAATAGACACAACAACATTCTTCCCCAGAGAGTCAAGGCCATGTCAACCTGCACCTAGAAGAGGAGTGGTGAAGGAAAGGACTTTAGTTGGGATGGAGTTGGATTGGGCAATGTGACTTATGATGGAGACAGGAGGGTGGATCCTTGAATTTCTCTTGGGGAGGGAAAAACCTGGGAATTCAGATTCAGGTTTTTCCCAGATGTGCCAACATGGTTTCTTCAATATATTCTTGCTTGGATGAACTTTGTTTCCGAGTGCTGAATGGACAACGGTTTTTTTATTGGAATGCTGACAGTATCTTTATCATATAATTGAGTACAAATCCCTATTGTTGTATAACTAGGAATAGATTGTGGCAATTAGAGCACTATATCTAAGGATTTCAGTGAGACTTTATAAAAGAAATAGATTCAAGTTTATTTGCACATGTTGTCCAAATATGGATTGAGAATTTTGCTGGAACAACTTCATTTACAATACTCTACCTATCTTAGAGGCTGTTTGGAAATCAAGTCAAGTGCTATGGTCAAATTTATTGCACATGTAAGGGCTTAGAGTCATAGTGAATGTGTCCTCCTGATGAATAATCATGGCTGAATGTCAGATTTATAATTGCTTTATAATTAAACCGCTGAACCATACATAATTTGTGCATAAATATCATATACTGATGATTACAAGGCAAACCCTTTGCAAAAAAAAATCCTGTTTAGTATTAACTTTGCATGCACCCTGCCAACCTTTGTTCCCCAGCTCAGGCATAGATTGAAGAAATTTTGATTATTCCCTCCACAGTCCCACATGATCACAACATCCAGCATTATAACTCCCATTAGTGACCTTTCTCTCTCCAATTTAATCTTAGCGTCTGGAAACAGGCAGTCACTAAAACACACACACACACACACGAAACAAAATGGAGGCTGATTGGAAAGAAAGTTTATTGATGAACAGAACCACAATGTGCAGTTTTGGGACAGCTGACAAAATGGAGTTGAGAATGGGGGGGTGGGGTTATATCTTATTTGGGCTTTGTATTTGAGCTTCCTGTTCCTGTACATGTCCCTTAATATTCTAATGGGTGTTGTCAGATTCCTTTGGGGCCATGACTGACTCTATAGGCAGAAGGGGAAATGCAAATCCCAGATGTTTGTCCGAGTTAATCTTGTCAACCTAACTGCTTATCTGGAGTTTCTGTCTGGCCCAGTCTTTCTGAATGTATTACCAAATCTACATTTCTAAAAGCTGGCCTCCTCAGTTTCTGCCCTAACCCTCCCTTAAGATTTTTTAAAATTTCTCCTTTAAGGGAAACATTCTATCCTGTCTTTTTAATATTCCCCAAAATATTTCATTCTCAAGGAGGGTGGGTGGGTGCTGACTTTCTACAGCACACATACATACAAAGAGTGGGGGGGGAGGGAAGAGAGAGAGAGAGAGACGACAGACAGACAGACAGAGACAGAGACAGAGACAGAGAGAAACACAATATCACCATTTGCAGGAGATTACACAGTATGAGGATTGCTTGCTAGAATGGAAAAGGTAGTGGGAAGAGTTTCAAGGGTAGGAGCACAAACAACTGGACATCTTGAGTCTTAAAGTTTTTAGTAAATAATTTTGGTGTTTTGGTGCTCAGTAGCCACAGAAAGGCAGGAAAGCCAGCCAAGAGAAGAACTAAGCCCCTTTTCATTCTAAAACAAACTCACCTGCAGAATTTAACTCTTGCAAAAGGCCCAAAGACTTACTTTTTGAGTGGTCTTTTGTGCTACAGACCTTCTCAGTTCCTCTAGTACAGTTAACAAGCATTGGTATGTATATACCATTAGTGAGGTGAAAAGAATACTTGTTAACTGACCAGAAAAATCTGGTTTACAGCATCAGAGCTTTAAACAATGATATTAATGTGTGGAGATCTCGTGGGGAAACTATGGACACACAATTTGATTCCTCTTCTCTCCAGCTTTTATACATCTAGGCTTGGATAGGTGGAGATACAGGTGGTTAAACAAAATGGAATAGATAGAAAAAAAAAGTTCAGAAGTCTATATCGGTCCCTATTCTGCTTTCCCTTCTATAAAATGCTTATTGATACTGTGACAGTTTCTTATTTATTTATTTAATTTATATGCCACCCATCTCACTATTGAGCAACTCTGGGTGGCTTAAAACATCAACATCGTGTTTACATCACTTCCCACTACAAATTTCTTTTGGTGTCTTTATGTTTCTCTCTCTTGGCCATAAGAACCTTTCAGTCTCAGCCCCGGGGAAAAAAAATCAACTTTCCAATATTTCATTTAAACACAGTGATGTCTTTATCCAGTTTTTAATAAAGTCCAGTTGAAATCAGACTTCTGAGAGTCTAGCACTTTTGCCTGATAGTCTCTCCTCTGAAGAAAATGCCTGCATCTTGAACAGATTCAATAATTCAGTGTGAACACAAAGCAAGCAGATACTGTTTGGCTCATACTTGGCTTTGACGAATGGCAAGAGAATCCTCACTTGTCAGGCATTTTGCTGGGCAAAGTTAATTAAGATCCGCTTTACACTAATGGAGAAATTACATATAATTTCTGCTGCAACAATAGGGAAATGAAGGAAAGCTGAATCTCCACGCATTTGTGGCATACACACAGAGGAGGAAATGGCTAACTAATGATTTAAATCATTCTCCAAATGCATATCACTCTGTATACTCAACTTTTATAAAATATCAAGGTTCCTTAGCTAACGTTAGACCATGGCAACTTGACTATAGCTGGGTTTTGAAAGCAATAGCAAAGGAATGATTGGATCTGATTGATCAACAGGAAAAAAAAGGACAAAATGTCTTCCCTTGCAGGACAGGCAGTATACACAGTATGAAGACAGACACAAAGATACAGATCTGAAGAGAAACACACCTACATCTATATCATCTATACTTATAGCTAATTTTTATCTATATCATCCCCAATTCTGCATATATTTATTACCTTTCTACTAATGAACTCTTGTTGTAAAAAAAGGTTGGTTGTCTGTCTGAACGGAAATAAATTGTTCTTCATCCATGTGTAGTTCATGGGCTGAGCAGGAGATATCCTATGCCATGAAGGTATTTCCTCTTGGATACCTTAAGTCAGGGGTGGGATTCAAAAATTTCAGCAACGGATTCACTGCCGGGTTGCTGGGTGGGCGTGACCATGGTGGGCATGGCCTAGTCGGCCTCCTGCACCACAGTGTGGGGGAGTGTTTTCACCCTCCCCAGCCTCCTGAGGCTTTCCTCGAGCCTCCAGGAAGGAGAAAGCAGCCTCCCTGGGCTCCGGAGGCTCCCTGGAGGCTGGAAATGGGCCTGTTTCCAGCCTTCCCAAACTTCCGAGCACGCCCTGCACTTACCTGCATCCAAAACAGGTCACATGGAGACTCCTGAGAGGGGGCGGCAAGGTGGGAAGGGCAGAGTGTGTGGGGCCAGCCAGGAGTGGGATTTGGTAGTTCACCAAACTACAGAATCTTCGCTAAAGGTCTGTCCGAACCCCTGTGAACCCCCAGCAACTCACCCCTGCCTTACGTCCTTCCTTCCCTTTTCCAGTGGGAGAGAACCAGTTTGGTGTATAGTTCAAGGCACTGGACTAGGAACTATGAAACCTGATTTCCAAATGTCTATGGAGATTCTCAGTCATCCAGATCATGGTTGTCCCAAAAGTGCTTTTCAGTCAGAACTGAAAAAGCTTCTTGGATGAGAAGCGAAATGTCTTTAAGGAAAAACAAAGTCCAGTTGCTTTTTGAAAGAAGGCACCATTGGGACAAGCTGATTTCTAGTTCTCCCTTGGACGTGAAGACAGCTGGGTGGCTTTGGATCAGTCCCTCTCTCTCAGTACTAAGAAAGAAGGTGTGAACAAGCCAAAGTGTTGCAAGAAAACTGCATGGACCTATCCATATAATCATCAAAAGTCTCATTTGTCTCAAAGAACAGTAACATTCATATAATAAATTTCAGTGGTGCTGTTGCTTAGGGTTTAGGCTCTTACACATAAACTATTCAGAAGCAAGTTATCAGGCACTCCTTATCTTCTTTCTTAAAAAGTGGGATGGCAACTACATTATTTCCTCCCCTGCCCCATTGCCATGCATGTGCAAGTACACACAAACACCCATCTACAATAGCCTGTAGAGCAGAAATCCTCCTCTGTAGAATTCAAGAACATGGAAAACAGAGAATTTCCTCCATTCGCTTTAGCTACAGTTAATGAGCCCCAAAGCACCATAATAGCCAATGAGCTGAGAAGGTTTGCCCACTGTTTGCTGTTCATCAGTCAGATTAAATGACACATGACTAGATGTAACAAAGCTCTGTTTGGCTTTTTATAAAATAAGCAAAACATTTTAAAGGGGCCATTTTGAAGAAGGAAGGAAGGAAGGAAGGAAGGAAGGAAGGAAGGAAGGAAGGAAGGAAGGAAGGAAGGAAGGCATCGTTTTTGTTAGAACTATTTTTTTTAATCTCAGAGAATGCAGTTAGATTTGTTGAAACAAGGAAAAAGTGCCAGCAAAGCTGGAATGAGTTTAAAAAACTCCTCCTTTTCTTTTCCTAGTTATAACTGCACTCTTCCAAGGTACTTGTGTAGGAATGTTATTTTGTGTGGCTTCACAGATAAGCCCAAATGGGAGGTAGAAATATGAGGAAGGGGAGTGAGATTACATGGGCAGGCACTATACTTCAATAATCATGTGTGTACCTGCCTGACCCATTTTGTCCTCAGTTTTAGCCTGTGTCGTACCCTGAAGCTGGTATTATTTAATTCAGTACAGGTCATGTAGCCGTGGAATTTAGGGGACAGAGTTGAAATGCAAGATACAAATGATTATTTATTAACATAATTGTCGATCAGCATTGGTCAATGTAAGGCAGTTATACTCTATACTGGGGTGTCAAACTCACGTTGTCACGGGGGCATCACGTGACGTATCAGGACTTTTTTCCCCTTCGCTAAACCGGGTGTGGCCAGTGCATGACACATCTGGCCCATGGGCCAGGAGTTTGACAGCCCTGCTCTATAGCAATGCCTCCCAAATTTTTGGGAGCCAAGGACCAGTTCCACGGAGAGCGATTTTTATGTGGACCAGGAGGGGCTAGTTTCATGCATTGCCTGGATCCCATGCATATGCGGATGGGGCTTTGCTTGCTTGCACAGCCCAATTCCTGGTGGGCCATGGTGCCAGTCCGTGACCCTGAGGAGTTGAGGACTCCTGCTCTATATTACACGAGAGCAACAATTTGTGGTTGAATAATAATCCTATTTAAAATTATAAATGATGAACATTAGATGTTCATATTCAACATATTAATTTTCAAGAAAATTAATGGGATAATTTTCTAAAGCCATTCTGTCCTGTTCCCTATCTGGGAATGATTAGTATTATGGCTCAGAGATTGGGTTTGTGGTGTGGATGTACATCAAGAGAATTAGGTATAGATGAGATGTGAGGTGTTACAACACATTATGTATAAATTACAGCTAGAATAAAGACAAACTCATCAAATAACAAATCAGCATAAGCAATATAAGGGCTGAGTCACACCTCATGACCCAGTCAGCTTATGGATACTCAAGTATACGCACAGTGTGTATGGGTGGGGGGACCATCTGCTTGGCTCTACCTTTGAGACCAGACAATACCTGGGTTTTGAACTCTTCAAGAAATTGATGTAACCCCCCCCCCCCATCTTTAGGGAGATGGTTAATGAGTAACCATCTCACTAAAGATGGATGCTATTTGTCAAGGCGAATAAATTGCCCAGAATTATGGAATGACTTAGCACGCAAGGAGGAGAGTCCATAGGATCACATCACTCATTGATAACTAAATACTTCCTTGAAGAAAGTATCTTTAAAAATGGCTGGTAATAAAGGTGGTTATAGAAATAGGAGGAGAATAATACTTTTATCTCTCCTTCACTTCAACTGAACATCACAATACAGTGCCTTGTAAGTTGTTTCAAGTAAAGCTGCCTTTTGCAACTGACTGATGAGATTTTGTCAGTGGTGATTGTATCCAAATGGTGCCCCACATGTTTGGGAATTGCACTCAAGGTGCCTATTACAGTTGGTACTATCTTTGCTTTCTTTTGCTCCAAGCAACTCTACTTCTATTTGCAGATCTTTGTATTTTGTTATTTTCTCCAGTTCTTTCTCTTCTCTTCTGCTGTCTCCAGCTGCTGTCACATCTACTATCCAGACATTTTTGTTTTTCTTATTGATAATTGCTGAGTCTGGAATGTTATATGGCAGGGCTAAGGAGATGCAGTAGAGAAGCAGAGGACAAGAAGATGAATAACCTTCTGCAAAGATCCACCCAAGGTGGACTCCCAAATCCAGTGCAACAATACAGTAACAGCAGAGCCACCAACAGTAGAAACTGAACAATACTGGGAGAACATATGGAGAAAGAGTAGATACATAACACCGATGCAAAATGGCTGCAGAGGATCTGAAAGCAGACCATAGCAATCTCTCAGATTAGGAATCAGTTACCGTCAAGGTAATAGACATCCAACAACAGGTCAAGAATATGAAGATCTGGACAGCACCTGGCCTCAATATGCTCCACAACACCAGAGGCTTGAACCACTAGTTACTCATAGAAAGAGCAGCCACTCCAAACTCAAGGTCTACACAGTCTGACCTGAGCATAGCCTTGATTGATTACAGGAAAGCCTACAACTCAATATCACACACAAGGTTCTGTGAAGGTCTGGCTAGTCAGCAGGACATTAAGGGCCTTCCTCAAGAACTCATTGTGAATGTGGAAGACAAAACTAGAAGTCAACTCAAGACAGCTTGCCCTGATGGCCATCATGTGAGGTATATATTAAGATGATGCACCGTCCATGCTTCTGTTATCCAAGTTCTTCCCTCAGCCAGATAATCACAAGGACTGGAAATGGATACAGGTTCAAGAGTGGAACTACCATGAGTCACCTCCTCTTGGTGGAGGACATCCAGCTGTATGCTAATGAATCAAACATAGACATGTGATCCACTTGAAAAAGATCTTCAGCGATGAGATTGGGATGTCAAGTGTGGCTGGATGGCAATCAAGGGAAGAAAGGTAGTTACAGTTGATGGGATGGTACTACCAGCAGGCCACATAGCAGACATACAGACCAGCTACAAATGCGTTTGGTACCTGGCCACGTGGGAACCATAACGAAGAGGCAAGGAAGACAACAACATTCAAGGATAAGACAGATCCCAAAGAGTCAGCTTAATGGAAAGAACAATATCCATGCCATCAAGATATATGCCTTGCCCATAAACACACACCCTGCCAGTATAGTAACTGGCCAAGGAAGGACACTGAGTCTGCCAATCTGAAGACATGCAAACTTGTCTCAATGTGCAGCGATTTTCACTCCAGGTCTTAGACAGGCAGGAATTGACCAATCATCCAGACATTGTAGTATTAGACAAAGACCAGACAGTGGTGGTGGTAGATGTAGTGGTGGTAAATGACAGCAACATTAGGAATGATTATGAGAAGCTAGAGAAGTACTGGGCCTGAAGGAGAAACTACAGAGCACATTGAAAATAAAGGCCAAAGTGGTCCCTATAGAAATAGGTGCAACTTAGGGCTATGACTCCTAAGCTGGGAAAGTGGTCCCTCAGATCCCAGATACAACATCAGAGTTCTGTGTCCAGAAGAGTGCTAGGAACCTAGAGGACCTGATATTGAGGGAGACACACACCATCCATAGGGATGAGAAGGGGTTCCTAGGAGGAGGAACAAAGTGTGCACTACTGCTATATCTGCAGGAGTTCTACCTCAACTCCCCTGACTTTCTCTGTGTACTGGATGCATTGAATTCAACTATGTCAACTGCACTAGACAGAATCAGTATATGGAGAGTAAGAAATGTGCAAAACTGTTATCAAAATAAAACTGATCCATGGTTGCTCAATTTAGTTTGCACTGCCTATCCCCTTGCTTAACACATGACTATTGTTCTGCCTATCCCCTTGATTAACATGACTATTTATACATGACTAACTGCGAAGTTCATTTATGTGTTGTATAATTAAATAAATTGGCCCTGCCTGCCTCAAATCCACCCTGCCAATATCTATTTCTATAGCCCCTCTCTCTTCAGTGGCTTTGGGATTTAGTGGAAATCGAAACCATTTACTTAATTTCACCCTTTCCAATGACAAAGTTCAGTTACTCAGTTATCTGTTTGGAAGTAAAGGAGACCTTTGAAGAATAAATACAGTGAAAGCAGGTTGGAATCCTTTTCACATTAACTGCTATTCTATTCTATTCTATTCTATTCTATTCTATTCTATTCTATTCTATTCTGTTCTGTTCTGTTCTGTTCTGTTC
>JANHFL010005956.1:33415-49380 GCA_032468155.1 Oxyrhabdium leporinum
TCTATTCTATTCTATTCTATTCTATTCTATTCTATTCTATTCTATTCTATTCTATTCTATTCTATTCTATTCTCTGTCTCCTAGTCCATATTCTGACATATATCCTAACATATGAACCAGAACTAAATTCTAAAGACAAGTTAAAAGTCCGTGTTGGAACTTGCTCACGCATTCAACTGAGCCAACACTAGGACCCAACACACTATGATTGCTCATTAGAACTTCGAAGATCCTAAATCAAGAACTTTTTTTTTTTGCATTTTCAGTCAGCATAAAGTTTTTTAAATGGCAGTGACACCAGGATTGGAAAGTCTCATGCTTGGCAATGGAAAAGAGTACAGCAAGTAGAGCATGAACATGGTGGTACTATTTGAAAAGCTGGATCTCCCAGAGGTTTGGGAGATGCTATGGTCAAAAGAAGCCCAAATCAGGATAACTTGGAAGGAAAGGATGGATCACTTAAACCTGAAATAATTCTGATGTTGAACACAACAAACTTTACATTAATTCAAAATTGTGTTGTAGAAAAAGATATCTGGAACAAATTCACATACTATACATTAATATTCAGAAAACTGGAAATCTGAAATGAAACATGTTTCAGGACATATTTCCAGTCGGAAGACACTAAAAATGCTCTGAACCTTTCTGATCAAGGAACTATGATTATGATCAGACAAACAGAAGGGTTAATCAAATGAAATTTCTCTTGAGAATGTAATTGCCAGACTGCAATATCAGCATATTGACATGATTTGAAAGGCACATCTAAAGAGCATTCTCTAAACAAAGGGAGAAATGTAATCTGTCAGTACTACAATTAAAAAAAGACATGTTAAAAGGAAATGCATACTTTCCAGAACAAAAGCCTACTGTATACAGTACAATAGAGAGAGATGATAAAAGCAAAATCAAGGTTGAAAAGAAATTCCAAAATAAGTTTTCCAGAACTTGAATTTAAACAAACCAGCCAGCTACTAGAACTCATTTCTTTTCACATCTTGTGGTATAAAATAAAAGGCAGAAAAACCTACTTTGTAACATTACAAAGTTTGAAAGAAGACATTCAAACTGTATTGTGCATAGGTAGAAAACAAGTTTAACAGAAAAAAAATAAAGATATACTTTAATATCTATACGACAATAGTAGAGGGGAGTATTACAAATTGGAATTTGAAAAATATTTCAACAGTGAAGGCAGAAAACATTTTTTAAAATGGGGTTGCAGAAAGAATGAATCAAAGCCTGCTAAATATGACAACAGTCCTTCCTGCTTGATGTAAAGTTGTCAGGTGATTTTTATGGAACTGCATGTCACAGTTATCTATCTGCAAAATCATTTATCAGCCAAAAGTACAGATGAAACCCACATAAGTTATGGAATGGGAACGAACCAGCTTGTTGCATCTAAACATATTGGGATGCAAAGCTTATGCATAAATCCATAAAAGGAAAAAAAAGGAATAAATTAAATTGCCTCACCAATTAGGCACAATGCTGGATTATCAAAGAGGAATAAACAGGGTTTTGGATGTAGACACCGTAAAAGTAAACACCTACAGTGTTGATAGTTTTAATGAAGAAGAAATGAAAATCCAGATGAGCTGCAATATTTAGATATTAGTACAAACCAGCTTAGTTTTCTAATAGCACCTGGATCTGTCCAGAAACATTACTGAAAATAAATCTGAAGAATTTCAAACAGCATCAGTCTGAAAAAGGGGTGGGTGAGACATAGATAGAACTAGCCTAAAATTGGGTTTAAGAAGATCTCAAACATTTACTAAAGGAATCCCGTGTAAGACAATGTACTCACAGCTTGGGTTGGGGAGGGGGGGATGGACCTAACCCTAATGTGTGGACAAAAGTTCAGGAACTGACAGTAGTTGAGGCAAAGAAATTGGAGAAAGATACATGGGGGAAAATTGGATTCTTGCACAAAAACAAAAGGTGGAATCTAACAGAATTAACCAAGGGCAAGAAAGTCGGAAAGTGAATCTTCAAAACAAAACATGATGATGCTCATGGATATGTGCAATGCCACAAAGCTAGTTTAATATCAAAGTGTTATGGAAAAAACTATGAGGAGGATTAGGATAAAAGTTTTGTTCCTAGAGTGAAGTATGTTTGCCTCCAAATTCTACTAGGGAAAACAGCATTTAGAAAACTGCACATGAAGAACTAGGATATTAAGAGAGCACTTCCATGTATGATATGTAAAAGGATGTCTATGGAGATTCTCAGTCATCCAGGTCATGGTTTTCCTAAAGGGGCTTTCTCAAGAGGCAACTAGACTTTATTTTTCCCTGAAGACGTTTCGCTTCTCATCCAAGAAACCTGTTCAGGTCAGAAGAAGCTTCAGAACTGAAGAAACTTCTTGGATGAGAAGTGAAAAGCCTTCAAAGGACAAAGTCTAGTTGACTTTTGAAAAAGCTGCTTTGGGACATCTCAAAAAAGGAGGTTTACATGCCCACATGCATTCCAGGGGTTTGGAGTGTGTTTGTGTGTGGATGTATTTGAAAGAGAGTCAGTCATTCTCCTAATAGATACTGTTCTACTAGTAGACAAGTACCCAGAGGGATTGCAGACCTCAAGGAAGAGAACATTCTCTCCCCTGAGTGAGGCCTGTCTTCTGCAAGCTTCTGGAAAACAAGGAATTTGAGAATTTCTGTCCCTTTCTTCCATGAGAATCTGAACCTCTATTCCTCCTACAACTGTCATATTCTGAGGAGCTGGTCAGTGAAAAAGACATCCCAGTCCTAAGCCGTGTTTCTTCACTATGGTTCAGGAACTGTAATAAGCTGGCTTTACGCCCACGTCTTGCATGGCTTACAAAAACTCAGTGTCTTAGCCTAAACCAAACAGATCCCACTCTGGCTTAGCGTGATGTGGGAGGACAGCCGCTGTCATTAGGTACTGCTCAAATCCCAGAAAGGTTTTGCTCACAGGAGTTTCAAGAGAATTGCAGGAACAGTAGATGTTGGGGACCGATGACTGACTGAATACTAACAACATTGTATAAAAACACCTACCTTTTGTATCTGTGAATTGGACTAGATATTCTTCTAAATTGGGCACAACTCGATATTCTTGGGTATTAACAACTGCAGTTCTGAAAACTACCTGTTAATTAGAATTTCTCACTAAACAAAGATGTTGAGATCCTGGAAATATCACATCTAGGCTAATGATCTGTATTTCTTCAAGGATATGAATGACATAGTGCCCCATAGACAAGGGGTACTTACCTCCCTACCTCCCTATCTACACACACACACACACACAAACACGCACAAACACACACCTTTTTTTGCAGGGAAGAATTCCAAAATAATAATTTAACTTTCTCACTTATGTCTGAGAGTAGTGGAGGAAATGAAAAGCTTGCTAACTTCTTGGTGACTTTTACTATCTAATAAAATAGTCTGAAAGAACAGAAGGGAGTAGATTGATTGAGCATCACTCTGCTGCATTCTCTCTCACTAACTGAATCAGTTTCCTACTGTTCTTTTATTATAGACTTTTTTAAAAAAATCTGAGCATTATTTTCAGTAGCTGCAGCTAGAGAGTTTTTTTCAAACCAAAAGTATTGAAAAAAAAGGCCTATCTGGATATTTGTATATTTGCATTTTTTAAAAAGATAATTACTTCCTTTCAAGTTTTAAACACTGATAAACGTGCATGAGATTCATCACACCTGTGTGATGGTTTCATTATAACAGAGAACCAGTGCTGGGTATATTTATGTCCTGCCAACAGCTTTTTCAGGGCAAGCATTCCTTCTCCTTCCTTATAAACCCAATATGCTTTAATGAAAGGGAAAATGCCTTCTTGGACAATCTGGTCACTGAGTCCTCCCTTCTTCTCTTCTCTTTAAGGATTTCAAATCGTAGAGGCTCATTTAAAGCAGCCACAGGATTTCTACACAACCCATTGTTTGAGCGTGTTGTTTGTTTCTTCTCTGTGCCGTAACAATATTTTTCAATTGATTTTCCAGTTCAGCCATATGCTGGCCAGCTCTCCAACTGAAGAAGCCTTCCAGAAAGCATCAAACAGAAATGCAAATGGAGTTTCACTGGAAAACTGGTGCCCAAAGCTGTAAAAGTCCATTGCAGGGACTGATGTTGGCAAACTCCTGCTGGGAAAGGATCTAATGTTGACTCTCCACCTAAAGAACAGCAACAGGTACCTGGCAGCTTCGCAGAGAAGAGCGGAATGGAATAAAGTCTTTGCATTAGTAGATTCAAAGCGGGATATGAGCATCCAGAATTTTGTTCAGGAAAAAACCAAAACCAAAATAATGCAATAGAGCCAGTGATCGCCATGGCTAAGAGTTGTCAAAAGCATTCTTCTGCTGAAATGTGCAGGGAGGAACCTCCAGGTGTCCGATGTAGGATAGAGCGCTTCAATATTCCCTTGGAAGATCTAAGAAACCGATTTGAATCACCTGCAGGTAAAAGCAGGCAGGTAAGGAGAACCTAGCACGGGCTAATTAAATCATGAAACGACTCCTACTCATAGATCTGTTTCCACAGGGAAAACAGCTGCATCAAATTTCTTCTGCCTTGCAGAATTAGTGAGCATTGCTTTCTTTCTTTTTCCCAGTGTTTTTTCTCCTTTACAAGCAGATTTCTAAATTCAGATGACAGGCTGTTCATCTGTATTATTACGCTGCGGCGTGACATTGTTGCCTTTATTCCATACCAAGGCAGAGGAAAATGAAAGCAAGTGGGAGATTACTAACGTCATTTGATGCTACTTACTCTGTGAGTCTCTCAGTGCCCTCCAGGTATGCTGGGATTACAACTCCTAGCATATCTAGACAAACTAGCCATCTTGATGCCCGTGGTGGCTCAGTGGTTAGAATGCAGTATTGTAAGCTAATTCTGCCAGCTGCCAGCAGTTTGATTCTCACCGGCCCAAGGTTGACTCAGCGTTCTATCCTTCCAAGGTCAGTAAAATGAGGATCCAAATTGTTGGAGGCAATATGCTGACTCTGTAAACTGCTTAGAGAGGGCTGTAAAGCACAGTGAAGTGGTATGTAAGTCTAAGTGCTATCACTATTGCTAAATGTCTGCAAGAAAGGAGGATGGAACAAGTGACAAAATGTGCATCCAGATGTCATAACAGAACACAAACTCGGCTCTTAACTTCTTACATATAGTGTTGTGATGTAAATGCAAAAGGCTGGAGCTTGCATAGTGATGTCATAACATACATTTCTTCGTTCCAGCGTCATTATGGCATCACAGTTCAAATAAGTGTTTTGGGCCTTGCATTTAAAGGGGTGATGCTACAGAAAACAACTCAAAATATTGGAGTGTGGTGTATAAATAGCTAATTCTAAAGGAATATTTTATTAAGGCATTCCTTGGTTATATCCTTTAGCTTAGTTTGATTAAAATGGTTTAAAGTATTATATAAGCATTAATCAAATAATCACTCGGGAATTAAATATATATTTGCATATGCCCGATTAACATGACAGTTCTGATGAAAGCTGTTTGGCAATTTTCTATCTGCTCAAATATTTTAACCAATGAGTCTACCGGGCATGTTTGTATTTATTTATTCGTTGAGTTTATATTTCACCTTTATGCCAGGAGCTCAAAGCATTATGCCTGTCACTCTGATTTTTCTCAGCAACAATCCCATTAAATACATTGGACTGAGAGAGAGAGAGAGAGAGAGAGAGACTAAAGCAAAGTCCTCCAGGAAGGCTCTGTGGATTGAATTTGAGGGTCTTTGGACCGAGTCCAACATCTTAACCACTACACCATTTGCAACCATTTCTCTAAGCATATTTATCTTCAATTTTTATACATGTCTAGTATGCATCAGTATTCTCTAGTGTGGCTTAATGCCAAAGAACCTACCTAGAATATTCAGTGTTAACCCCTTATATTCTTATCCTAAACTGCTCCCAATTACTATAGTTTAATTATTCTATGAGGGCTAGTTTGGCGTAGTAGTTAAGGCATCAGACTAGAAACCAGGAGACTGAATTTGAACCCCACGATAGGAACAAACACAGCTGGGTGGCCTTGGGCTAGTCACTTTGTCTCAGCCCTCTTACAAAGGAAACAAGGGCAAACCACTTCCCAAAACCTTGCCAAGAAAACTTGTCCAGTCACTTGCTAGAGTCAAGACTGACTCAAAGAAAACAAACACATACCAAAAAAAGGAAAAAGGAAAAAAAAGGGTATTCTATATGGATCTAAAACCTCAATGTTCTGAACCATTTGTTTAATCTCTTCCATTCAACAAATGAGATGAATTATACAAATCAGTCAAATTACAGTGCATGTGGCACATTGTTGTATCACAATTGTTTGTAATAAAATGAAGAACAGATAAGAGACATGATAAGGCAAAGTATTTTATGGCCAATACACATACCCACAGCCCTAGCAGACAAAACAGATAACAACAACACTAATCCTAACCCAGCAATGGATAAGTACAGCAAAGGTGAAGAAAGGGAGATAGATGCCTATTCTGGCTGCACAAGACTAAGCCTTAAAATAAATGCATATAAACACAGACTTGAGAAGACAGTAATGGACGACAAAAGATGCTTCTGCAAAGAAGCTGAAAAGACAGTGGGCCTCTTAGTGGGCCCACTCAATTGCCAACCACAACTAACTATCGACAACAGAACATTGGAATATCTGCAAGAAATACAATTCGCCTGCAAGCAAGAACTGGTGGGACCAAATAGACAAAGTAATTGAAAATGAAGAAGCCAAAATCCTCTGGGACTTTAAAACTCAAACAGATGAGCACCTGCTATACAATATCCCAGACTTAACTTTCAATAAGAAAGACATAAAAGTGTGGAGACTTTTGCAGAACCTGAAAACAGCAGAGTAGAAGAGAAAGAATTGGAGGAAATCACAAAATACAGAGACCTACAAATGGAAATAGAAGGACTGTGGAAAAAGAAAGCAAAAGTAGTACCAATAATAATAACAGGTGCCTTGGGTGCAATCCCAAAACAACTGAAGCACCATCAGCATTGACAAAATCATTATCAGTCAATTGCAAAAGACAGATTTCCTCAAAATAGCGTGTATCCTGTGATGATACCTTTAACACCATCAGACAACATCTGCCTACCCCAGAGAAGGACATGGCAGATGGATAAAAATGCCAGATTAAGTCTAAACATTTGGCTGACTGCAACCAGTCACAATAACAATTTAAATTCCCAATAGTATTGGCAGAATGTCAGGGGAACTTATACAGAAAACCATATGGCAAATCCCATTGCTAACATGGCAGTTTTGTAACATTGCTAACATTTTTAGTTTTCTGGGGTATGCCATGTGTTCTGTAAAGTTCCACCTGGACAGATTTGTGTAGTGTATGTGTGAGAGAGGAATGTTCAGGTGAAAACTGAGTCCTTTCTGATAAGTGTCATGATCCTTTAGGTTTTCTGCAGGATAGATTGCATGCTACTATCCATGTCAATGGAGATTTCTACTGTACCGTGCCAAACTCTCCTTTAAATGTATGTCTGGAAAGATTTGAGGGGTTTTGTGTTGGGGTCTCAGTTTTCCAAAGAAATGCATACCAGCAAAGCATTTCTTTTACGATAAAAAATAAATTTCTTAATTGGTAGAAAAACTGTATGATAATAATGAAAAAGGAATTCTTAAAGGCATTGCCTTGTAAGGAACAAACTTAAGTAACTGAATAATTACTGGTACCGGTAACTATTAAACAGGTATTTAATAATCTCTGACAGCTCCCCCTATTAGCTTAAAAAATTAAATAAGAAAAGAAAAGGAGAAAAGGAACGTTCGTTTTTTTGGGAAAGGACATAGCAAATGCTAACAAAAAAAGTAGAATACAAATCTGAAGGTGAAAAATTTTGCCCAGTATTTTTGATGACTGATGGATGGAGTTTTGGGATTATAATTGAGATAGCTTAAGGAAGATGTAAACTTCCAGACAGGTAAACCATGATTCCTAGCAACTCCAGTTAATAGATAAAATATAAAAGAAGTTGGGAGTGGTACTTCTGCAACAGCTTTAAGACCAAACATTTTCCAGCCCAGCATAAAGGTCTAAATATACTTTGAATTTGTGTATGTCGTTGTTTTGAAATCTAGGAATGGTACGAGGATCATTTTGATCCATCAAACCACCTCCCAGCAATTTAAATTGAGGAATATCTCCTTCAGTGCATATGATCATTATTTAATGCAAGGAAGGAATTGTTGACTTTCCATAGATGGTCCTTGTTTTATCAACCATTTCTTCTACTTCCCGGAATGCAAAGAAAAGAAGACAGAAAGAAAGATCCATGTGGCATATATAAAATTATAGCATGCCTCATATTATCATTGTTTGTTATGCTGATACCTTCTTTCAAATCTATAATATAACATCTGGTCCAAAGAAATGCCCTTTATTTTAGCTTTAAAGGAAAACCCAGTGTATGCAAATGCTTACATCATAGACTGATGGATGAGTTCTTAGCTGAAAATATTTGCATGGCTTTTATAACCTTTGGAAGCAACTGCAATCTCATTTGGGCATATCACACTGATATACAATAATCTGGAATGTAATGTCAGCTACCAGACAAAGACGTACAGCAGTATTGACTTGCTTTCAGTTGAGAAAGCTGCTGTCACTTTGGGCATTGGCTTTCAGCAATATAACGAGACTGGTGATGGGCATCTCAAACTTCCGTTGACAACATGCATTCATTCTCTCTCTCTCTCTCTCTCTCTCTCTCTCTCTCCTTTCACTTTCTGCATTGGAGCTGAGGAATAAGTATTTAAAAGGAAAAGAAACTGAATGTAGCAGGACAGCAACTTGTATGACAATGAGGGTCATATCACATAAGCACTACATTATTTCTAAATTCTTATATTAACCTGAAAAAGAGTAGCATCTTTCCCAAGTAATGTATTTTATTAAAAAGCATACGCTTTTATGAACTGCAGTTCCCTTGGTCAGATGCATGAAGTGACTATATATAGATATGGGATTTACACTGCAGAGGGGAGATAAGATGGGGAGAAGGGAGGGAAAATAGATTGGCTATACAGATGTAGATTATATATGTGAGACAGAGTACTATTGCCTCATCAATTAATAACTGTAATGTGTTAACAACCCACTGTGTTTGCAGAGACCTTCAGAGATAGCCTGTGGTGGAATCACCGGCTGAAGGAGGGGGGGGGCTCTACAGGAACTCAAGAGACATTCCAGATTAGAGTTGATTTGTGGGGAGGAAATGTCTGAGTTCAAACTTTTAGTTTGTATCTGCCATCTCCCAAGGGAAGACAAACAACCTGGCAAGATTCTTGTAATATAGGTAATCAGCAATAAACTACGGTATATAATGTGGGTTTTTTCTCACAGGTGGGTTTGGTTGCTTGCGCCTGACCTAGCCTAACAATCTTTTAATGTATGTGAGTTCAGCAAACTCTTGCTCATTGGTGCTGTTAAAGTCATTTTTAGCCTATTTTAATTGTGAACCATGTGCAAAGTTCAGAATTTTGGCATACATTTGTGGTGCTCCTAAATATGTGGGAAATCTGAAACCAGTTTATTGGCATAAATATTTTATTGGGTTTAGATGGATGGGCAGATTCCCCAGACAGAATGCCCATTCCTTTGGGAATAATAATTTCGGTTAGAAAATTGTTCTTGCTCTCTGCTGCCATTTCACAGCCCCAACCACTGATAAGTTAGTATTGGACTGGAAAACAGGTGACTGAGTGGGAAGGGGTTAACCCCACCCTCTGTTCTTTTACTGCTTCCAAGTGCCTCTCATTCAAATATCTTCTCTCCTATCTGCCAAATATTTTACGACTTGGCTCATCTGCATCTCTCAGTGATTTTTTTTATGGATAAAAGGGAACTCAACAAAGAGCCTTCCTAATCCAAGTCCAACATTCCCCCTTCCCCCCATGCAACTCTTATATGGATGTTTGGTTCTATCTAAGATAGATCATTAGCCAGTAGAGATTTATGAGAGCCTGATCCCGTGAATCTGTCTGTTAATTCAGAATCTGAGAAGAAGCAGTGAAAGGATGATTAGACCTTGGTGTGTTCTTCCAGAGACTGAACCTATCAGGAGTCTTATCTGAATGCACAGCAAGCAAGATTCTCAGGAGGCTGTGACCCTTGCCCTTCCCTGACCTCTGGCCTCCTTGCAGATGTTAAACACGGATCCCCAGTGCACCAATGTCTGCCACAATCTTTTCTTGAGCTGATTAGTATGCAGATAATCAACAAGGCCACCACCTAGATAGGTACATAAGCAGTCAAGCAGTCCGGCTTTCCAAAAATCTAACCTTTTGGGAAATGGACTCATTGCTCATTCCTCTCTTTTTCCTTCCTGGCAGCCCATCAACCTGTCTGACAAGTAAAATTATCTCTGAGATTCTAATTCTTCACATGCTTGTGTGAATGCTGGTTCCAGTTAAACTCTGTGAAGCTCTCTTGCCTCTCCACTGCATAGCTGCATGCTTTTAAAAGCTAAATGCTCATGCAATCCTGTGGCCTTTTGAAAACAGAGGATCAGAATATATGTTACTAACTTGGGCTATTGACAGAAGTCACACGTTAAATAACGCTGCTCTGATGCTTGTTCTGTTTTTGTTTCAGCCTTCAAATGATACATCATAGGGCAACCATTTTTGAATCAACCCACTTCAAATTGGCTAACTT
Source organism: Oxyrhabdium leporinum (assembly GCA_032468155.1). Taxonomy (NCBI): domain Eukaryota; kingdom Metazoa; phylum Chordata; class Lepidosauria; order Squamata; family Cyclocoridae; genus Oxyrhabdium; species Oxyrhabdium leporinum. Next base: position 44,111 of record JANHFL010005956.1, read on the forward strand.
AAAATATGCACTCCAAATCTGGGATCTGTTACTTCCATGTGACTGAAAATTGGCCAACTTGTGGCCATTTCATTTAAATGATTTTGAATAAATAAAGATTACTCAGATGATTGCTATTGCTGCTGCAAGAATCAGCCCCATTCACAAATGGCTTTATTTGCAAATTTCATTGGGGCCCCCAAAAAACCAAAACCCTGAAATGTTAATGATTAATACATCTTCCTTAATCTCCCCATCCCCCAGAATGATAGATTCAGATCAACCATAATTAAGTTAGAGAAATGGTCCCTGTACTAATGCAGTTCATATTTTTTTTCCGTGAATATTTGCAGTAATTGGAAAATAGGGCTTAAAAGGCAGCATGACAATGAATTCATGCTGTCCCTGAAATCTTTTTTTCATTGACAGAGGATGCAATCTATTGGGCACTGCCGCTGTTTATCCTAAATTCATTGTGAATAGTGGATGCCCCTCAGTGGGTCAATGCCCACCTATAACAAAAGATACTTCCAATTTTGTTAACTTGTTAGCTGCGCTTCACAGAAGAGATTTTCAGATGCGGGTTTTGCTGATAGAACATAATGGGAGCCGTTTATCACTGCTCTTTCTACATTCTTGATTCCTAAGCATGCTTTCTTTTCCAAAAGTGGAAATTCTGAAGTTTATTCGTTCTTGATCTTTATTTTCTAGAGTGAGCAATTACTAAGTTTGGTTTCAGTGTCACATTTTTAATGAATGTTTATGAAAGAGGTATTGACTTAGCAGGCAAACGTAATGCCTCGAAAGTTCATTTGCCTAATCAAGAACCAGGCAAGAATGAAACGAAACCCAGTGGAGAGTTCCTGTTAGATGAGGATGCTTTCTGACATTTTCCAGAGGCAGCTACATCTGCCTGAGTGGAAGAATTAAATTTATGGCATCCCATCATAACAGGATTAATTTGGATTTTTGTGTCACACTGAGTTCAACTAATTAATTGGGAGCTGCAGGTACCATCCATAACCACCTGGGAAGAAGTCCCAGAACTTTCCATCTGAGTAATCATGCAGACAGTCAAGCTGTGAGGATTATAAAAATGGCAGAGTCTCACCATCTTTTATTAGCGCTCTAATTCTCTAGTACTCTGGCATTCTAAGAAATGCTAAGACCACCAGATCATCTGTTTTCTCTTTGGTTCATAGTTCATTGGGTCTATTTGCAGAACTTTATTAATGTGAAATAGATACTGATAAGGTTTTCCTGGCCAACCGTATTGCAGCATACAGATTTACGGCTGCATGAAATGAATTGAGAGGTTGTAATTCTGACTGGGCAGTTTGAATGCATAATTTTTTGCAGCACTTGTATGCGTCCTCAAGTGGTTTCGTGCGTGTGTCCCCCTCCCCCCTCCCCAGTGCTTAAAACATTTAGTGCTGGAGGATACAAATGTACTAGGATGCCTAAAACTGGCTTGGGTCCCAGGACTTTTTTCTTTTCTTTTCAGTGCTATAATATCTGAATCATTTGGCCATCGTACAAGACATTCCTTTATATTTTCTCCCTCACTAGTCCATTTTTCAGATATATGCCTTCTCTTTTGCTCTTACAATTTCCGTGCCCTACTGCACTTTGTGCGCTCCAATTTTAAGTCACCAGTGGGAACGATTTCAAAATGACTTGGGAAATTTTTCTTGTCTGTTTTCAAGCGTGCCCTGCAACAGGATAAAAAAACATTTGCAAAAATAAGGATATTTTTTTTGGGCTGTCCTACATTTCCTCTCCTTTATTATAAGGATGGGTTGGTCAGCCATTATCTCATTTCAGTGGCATAATTGCAGTTAATGAGGCTGTGAATAGCAACAGAACTTTTCTGTTTTAAAATCTGTGCTGTTGTATAACCTTAGTGGACTGACTTTTTTTTTTTTAAAAAAAGAAGAAACCAAAATGAAACTTTCTTTTGTTAGGATATCGCTATATATGTGGTGTATAGTTCTTTCATAACCTTAAATGACTGAATAAATAAGAGTATAATACAATACATGATATGTAAATTTTCAAAGTTTTCTTACTTCTTTGACAATGATAGTATGTACTGACTTTGGAGATGTTATGCTTTATAACAATGGCATAGGAGCAGGAATTTTAGCTAGCTGACCGCTGCATTAATCTGTGAACACAATGTCACATGTTAAAAAAAAAAAGAATCCTGTACCATAGATCGATGGATTATGCATCGTCAAATCTTAGCAATTGCATTGATGAATTCTCTCTATGACATCTGTCCCCAGTTTGGTCTTTCAGGACTTCCAACAATGTGCCCTTTGCTGACGTACCTTAGTCCAATTACCTTGCTGCTGGTCATCTTCTTTCCTTTCCTTCCACCTCTAACAGTATTATGAACTTCTCAAAGGAGATGGGTCCTCTCCTCATAATATCTTCAAAGTACAACAATTTAAGCCTGGTCATTTGTACCTGAAGTGATTTGTTCATTTTGAGTCATTTGTTTATTTTCTTGGTTATCTTTGTATTTCGAGGACTCTCCTCCAACATCAAATGTCAAAAGTATGAATACTATTTCTATTTTGCTTCTTCAGAGTCCAACTTTTGCTTCCACAGACTGTCAAAGGGAAGAATACCACCTGCACAATGCCTTGTAACCTTTGTAGATGAAGACATATCCTAGAATCTGAACAGCGTATTTCTTGTCTTCTGGTTCCAATGACCAACTGTTAATAATTGATCCTAAAAGACAGAAAGTATCCACCACTTCAATATCTTTATAGTCAGGTTGATAAAGTTGATACCTTTTGTCATTAGTTTAATCTTCTTTGTAACTAAACTTAGTATGGGCATTACTCTAGTTATGAACTTTTGAGTTGTGAACATTTGCTGATGTAGCAACAGCACTTAGACTTATATACCGCTTCACAGTGCTTTACAATCCTCTTTAAGCAATTTGCAGAGTCAGCCTATCGCCCCCAACAATCTGGTGCCTCACTTTACTGACCTCGGAAGGATGGAAGGCTGAGTCAACCTTGAGCCAGTCAGAATGAAACTCCTGGAGTGGGCAGTGAGTTAGCCCTGTAGTGCTGCATTTTAACCACTGCCCCACTACAGCTCTTTATCAGCAAACGTGTCTGTCTAGGAGGTCCCAGAAGACAGGAGAAGGCAGAAAAAAGTTAATGTATGGCACACTGCATATATACACTTGACAGAACCATTGTATGACCCTCCTATGGAGAAGGTCAGCTGCACACCACACCCAAAGCATGGAGTGATGAAATGCCTCAGCCAAGCAGAGTGGAAGAGGTGCATCTCTGTCCAAAAGAGGGTCCAAGTACCCTGGGAAGAGAGAGGGTTGCCAAGAGTCATCCTCGGAAGCATGCCCCCACTTATCTCCAGGGACAATTGAGCAGTGTGGGACTATCCACCACTGCTTGTAGGGTTGAGACCAACCAGGGTGCAACTCACCTTCCTGCCCACAAGTCACACAGGATGGCAGGGCCTGATTACCTTGCCAGCTGTCTTTCCCCAGTGAGGGTCCCAATGACTTATGGGTCAACTGGTCCATCCCAGAGCTGGTGGCTGAAGCCATAGGAAAACAGTGCCAAAGAGGTTCTCTGGACTCAAAGCCAGGCTCCTTGGGAGGAAGGCATGAGAAGAAGCTGAGGGGCTCACTGCTGCTTGGCGCATGTTTTTTATGCTTGTTGGACTTGCAAACAAACTGGACTTACAAACAGCTACTAAAAAAGTAATTGGTTTATAAACAGAGTCTTTACTTTTTTTGCTGTGCTATTTGACTTTAGAATAGAATAGAATAAAATAACAGAGTTGGTAAGGCATCTTGTAGGTCATCTAATCCAACCCCCTGCTCAAGCAGGAGACCCTATACCATTTCTGAAAGAGGGCTGCCCAGTCTCTTCTTGAAAGCTTCCTGTGATGAAGCTCCCACAATTTCTGAAGACAAGCTGTTCCATTGGTTGATTGTTCTCACTGTCAGAAAACCTTTTTCATTATTTCCAGGTTGAATCTCTCCTTGATCAGTTTCCATTCATTATTCCTTGTCTGGCCTTCAGGTGCTTTGGAAAATAGCTGGACCCCCTCCTCTCTGGGGCAGCCCCTCAAATGTTGGAAGACTGCTCTCCTGTCTCCCCTGGTCCTTCTCTTCACTAGGCTAGCCAGGCCCAGTTCCTGCAACCGTTCATTGTAGGTTTTAGCCTCCAGTCCCCTCATCATCCTGGTTGCTCTTCAATGTACTCTTTACTTACTTAAACAGTTTAAAGGCTGCCCAAGTTATAATGTCTAGGGTGGCTTACAGTTGAAACAATGAAAAACAATATCACAAAAAAAATAATTTGCAAGTGGATTAAAGCAGATACATTAACAAAGGGAAAAAAAATCCAGCTGGGACTAAGCTATCAACTTACCCCAGGACTTGGGAAATTCAGGTAGTCTTCGACTTACAACAATTCATTTAGTGACCATTCGAAGTTACCACATCATTGAAGAAAAATGACTTTTCATACAATCATTTGCAGCATTCCCGTAGTCATGTGATCAAAATTCAGTTGCTTGGCAACCGGCATGTATTTATGTCGGTTGCAGTGTCCCAGGGTCACATGATTCACTTAACCATTATGACCAGAAAGGCCATAAAATGGGACAAATCTCACTTAACAAATGTCTCACTTGGCAACAGGAATTTTGTGGTGGTCGTAAGTTGAGGACTACCTGTAGCCAGTTGCCTTCGGTAGCTTCCTGAATGTCATCAGGGTGAAAGCCATCCAGATTCTCAGTATTTCAGCCATCATCATGTCTTCTTTGAATAGAATATTTGTCTATTCACAAAATGGAGTCCTGGTGCACGTTATTAACCAGAAAACATCTCTTTACTAGGAAGCTATCTGCCTCTACACTTTTTAGCTCTATATCATCCCAGTTTACCTGCATCTTTGTCTTTTTCTGGGAACACTTCCAAACAAAACAATAGGCTACAGTCATCCATCTAAGAATCTATGAATGTTTATGGACCCCAGGAGCATTCTCGGAAATAAATGTAACCCAATAGTTGCAATTGGGTTTGGGGAATAATTAATAGAGTTAAAGTTTGGGTGTCAATGGTCTGTAACTAAACTAGAACTTAGAATTTGTTAAAGGAATCACAAAGAATAACACCTCTGGAGATGGGAGTAAAGTGAACAAAGGATAGAAATTAAAGGAATGAATAGACAAGAGGAACAATGGAAGAAGATTAGTGTCAGAGGATTCCAGACAGAGAACACTAGCCCAAG
>JANHFL010005956.1:58973-75014 GCA_032468155.1 Oxyrhabdium leporinum
AAGGAAGAAAGGAAGGAAGGGGAAATCAGGAAGGAAGGAAGGAAGGAAGGAAGGAAGGAAGGAAGGAAGGGAAGGGGGAATAGGAAACAATCAAAAGAAATACTGATTTGCCCATCTCTGTGCAAGAGAAGAAGGATTACTTTGTAAGGATGCAAGTTGTATTGTTTAAATTTCTAAATTTCTGAATAGGAGCTTGCTCAAAGTTGACAACAGAATTTGAAAGGTACCATTTGTAAATAATCAGAATTGTTGCACAGATTGATAAAAGTAGAATAGTTCCAAAGAGATAGTTGCCACACAGTGGCTAACTATATCTATACATTCGATTTTCCTGAGCCAAATACCTTTTCATCAAGATCACCATCACTGCCCCACCCTTTTGGAGATCAAATGTGTCTTTGATAGACTACTCTTCCAGTGACTATCTTAAAGAATCCTCGCATTGTTTCCACTTTAAAAATTGGCCTTAGACACAGCAATCTCTGTATCAATGGAGCGGCACCTTGAGAAAACATGTTACAATTGAATTATAAGCCAGCACTTCATACTGCATGCTAATTTCATTTGATTGTATGGGGCACAGCCTGCCAGTTTTCTCTGCTATTTAATCTTCTTTCTGGAAGAAATACAGATGGTAAACAATGCATTTTGGAATCAGGAGGTATGTTTTGATGTAGGCAAAAATAAATGTGTAGGAGTGAATGAAGTGCAATAAATTGTATAATTCAGATATGGGGAAACAGTCACAGTAAATAACGGGAAATTAAGGATTCTTTGAAAGCTGAGGTGATTTCACTGAAATGTTGACATGTGAATGGAGAAAGCCTGTTTGGGAACAAGAATTGTCAACTGTGTAATGAATACAATTCCTTCTCAAGGGAGTGAATATTCCTTAGATATACAGGCATAGAAACAGGTATTCTCAACCTCAGTAACTATAAGCTGTGTGAACGTCAGCTCCCAGAATTCCCAGCCATGTCTCTAAAGTATGGCTGGGGAATTTTGGGAGTTGAAGTCTACACAGCCTAAAGCTTCTGAGGTTGAGAAACTTTGCTTTAAACTAGACCCCAGTACTGAAGATATTTTGCATGCCTTAAAATAGCATGACGAAGATTGCACATAAGGTAAAGTGTGCCATATGGAACGCAGAATCACAGTTCAATGTTGTTGTTATTGCTGCTTATATTTGCATGGTCGTATGCATACAGAATTGCCCAGAATTGCCATTTTAACAGGGTTGTCAAACTGGCGGCCCGCGGGCTGGATACATCATGCGCAGGCCATAGGGGGAAAAAAAAACTTTTTTCCTATTGGCAATGGCTATAGAAGATAGGTTTGTATGTGTTAACAGATTACGTTTGAGTTCTAGGAAGAACACTTCTGAAACTATTGCTCGGTTCAGCAACATGGCAGGATGTCTAAGAAGACTGACCTCCTTTTGGAGAAGTTTACTAGAGAAAATAACCCCTCCAAAAATCTTATAAATATCTATCAAAAAAATAGGGGTTGCGTTATCTGCATGTCTCCCTAGACCTGAGACATCAATATCTCTCAGGGAATGATCAGTTTCAAAGTATTAATGCTAGAAGGCCAAAACAGATGCTGCATAGGCCCAAAATTACTTCCATTAGAATGAATATCATAACAAGTTTCCCCTCCTCCCTCTTATCTTCATGTGGGTTGGAGGGGTACCTGACATATGGACTTAGGCCACATTTATCTGTTTGTTGCTTTGGTAATGACTCTTTCCTCTGTCTGTCAAAGCCATCCTTTATAACTCTTTATATCAGGTCAGAAATGCATACACAACGGCCTCCATAAGACAACTTCTACATCAGAACTAGAGGTAATCCTCAACTTACAACCATTTGTTCAGCAACTGTTTGGTGCAGAAGGAAAGGACATATGACCTGTATTCAAAGTTACAGATGTTGCAACATCTCCATGGTCACGTGATGAAAATTCAGGGGCTTGGCAATCCACCCACCCTTACAATTAACCACAAGGAATGCTGCAACTGCTCTTACCCACCTATCTTTCCCTCCCATCATGCCCACCAGGTTCCAAGGACTTGAACCTCCTCCTGCCAAGTCTTATTTCGCTTACATCTTCAGAAAATTGCCTTTCCAAAAGAGTGCCCCCTGATGCGATGCACAGATTTTCTACAGAGGCCACCTTGCACCATTCTGACCGTGGTTTCCTTTCTCACATCTCAGAAGGGCTTGATTTTCCAAATTGGGCCATTTGAAAAATCATGTCCTTCTGAGAGATGGTGAGAATAATGCCTGCTTCCAGAACAGCATGAGGTGGCCTCTGGAGGAAGACCCCACATATCTCATCAGTTGGACACTTTTTCAGAAAGTCAATCTTTGGAAGAGGTAGTGAAAAAAGGTGTGATTGGTGAGGGAGGAGGGAGGAGGCCAAGGCTGTGAGATCCAGAGGAGTGGGAAGCACACCAAAGTCTGTGGGACATGACAGGGCAGGAAGCAGGGCTAAGGCTGCATGATGCAACAGGATGGAAAGTATGTCCAAGACTGTGAGACCTGGCAGGGTTGGAAATTGGGCAGAGAGTACCCGAGGGTAGGGAGATACCACAAGAAGGCCTGGCATAGGCCACATGTGAGGTTGGTGGTGGTGCAGTGAGGACCTAGGTCTGAAATTGATTGCAGGACTAGGATTTCCAGGGCCTCCTTCACCCCTTGAGGCATCCCACACTCTGCTTAATGACCTACATGGTTGCTTAACAACTCCAGTGGGGAGAGATGGGATTGCAGTTGTTGAGTGAGGCAGTCACATGAATGCCTCAGTTCATGGCTGCAGCAATTTATGGCTATAATTATGAGCTCAATTTTGGCCTTAGGTTGAAGATTATCTGTAAACGTCCACAATAGTCAAACAAAAAAAAACATAACCCATGCCAAAAATCCATCCCTGAATATGTATCTAAGAATCCTCTGCAGTTTAATACTTGATGGTGAAGACAAGTATAAAGTTTGTGGAGTTCTTGGTGTTCTCTGAGCTTGGATGTTTGCTTGCAGATGTTTCATAATCCAGCTAGGTAACTCAACTATATAGAATTTCTTCAACATACAACCTCATACGAAACAGTATTCATAAGGAGAACCAGTTGTGAGTCTCACTGGACGAAGTGAACCAGAAGGTCTATTTTTCAGCAGTAAGACTATTAAATGCTGTGGTAATAGTAATGATTTATTAAAACTTAATAGAATAAATGCATCTCACAAACTTTATAGGACAAATGTTTCAGGTCATTTAAACTATTATAATGAAAGTATAACCTTTTACATTAAGCACCTGTTCTTTCCATTTAATCCCTGACAGTGATTCAGTTTTCTACATAAGGAGAGCCCTGTCTAATGGACATGCAGAGGGATTATTTAAATGATAGATTTTAATTAGCTCTTTGAATTACTTCTTTAAAGAGCAGGTATTAAATAATTCCTTTTTTTCAGTTGAGATACTCTAATGTATTTTATGAGAAAGTGACATGTAATTTTGCCACCCTGTAAACCATCCCTCAGTTGAATTTAAAGTATAAACACTGGTACCAATTCAAATAATCATTTATTTTTTTTAATACTGGGGAAATATTGTGCTTCTATAGTCCATTGGAAGTTTTAATGTTAAGTTTAATTCTCCATTTCTGTGTGTATGTGTGTGTGTCGCATCAGATTGATAAACACTACTCCTGTTTACCCAGCTGAGATAAGCTTGGAAATTCAGATATAGAACACGCTTTTTCTGTTTATTGCTAATATGTGGTAATTATCCTCAAATTCTCTATGTTTTTAACTGCTTTTTAATTGATATTCAACTTTTTTTATTGGTCACTTAAAAATAACCTCATATTCTGCAATATCGGCAGAGATTAATTTATTCAGTCCACCACAAAAGCCACAGGAAGACTCAATCTAAATGCAGATGTTATCACTAGGATTGGCGGTCTTCCCATTGTATTTTTGTTTCTGTTATTGTTTCTTAGGCCTCTCTCTCAATGTGGCAATGGCAGAGAAATCTGACATGGAGTTTAATGAAAGTGAATTGGAACTCCACAGTAGGACAAACGGCACGGATTGATGGAATCTACTTTTATCCATCATTCTCTACTCAATATTTTTCCTCCTAACATATCTTTGATCTGAAAATGCACTTGCTACGAATGCTTTTCAAAAGCACATGTCAGGGCAAGAATACAAAGTGTGTGCCCTGTAGGTCGCAGTCAGCCGACTGTAACATTTTTCCAAATAAATGGGGTCAAAAAGTGGACTTTTTTCCCCCCTTTTAGGAAAATAAGGGGGAGTTTTCAGGACTGGAAGATGCATTTTAAACGAAGTGCTTAAAGAACCTTTTTTTTTTCTACTGAAACCTTCTTCCGCAATGGGGTCTGAATATATGAGATTTTGGAGTACACAAAACCCGGTAAGATCCTTGCGACAATGAAACTATGCACTCCTCCTATAGAAGATGATAACATTTATACTAACAGGTTTATTAAAAGCATGCACCATACAACACATTCTGGTCTTCAGAGAAAGCTATGTCAAAAGCTATCTGTATGAGGAAAAAGTATGGATGACTATGGATTTGCCAGTTAGTACAAATTAAAATTAATTAATGCTCTTGCCAGATCTTATATTTGAGGCTGATTTTAACCGTGTTATTGTAATGTAGGTACTGATGAGTCAGTACGAAATGCTTGCATCTACCTCTGTTCATCTTTTGGCTGTATTGTTTAAATTATTAAAAGGGACTAATTGTTTTAAAAATAAAAGAGACAAATTTGATGGAATGGAGAAGTACGCAAAGGTTTGCCTAGAATCTGGAATACTAACACAATTTACGTTGTTGCTATCATAATTCCCTCTTTCCCCTGTTTCACAGAATTGATCTTGTGGTTGGTCCCCACTTAAACATGTGTTACATGCCTGAAAAAAGGCTGCAGCCTTGATTGTGCCATCAAAACTCCCATGCTGATTTTTTTTTTTTTTTTACTCCTGCAAATACTGATGTTTTAAGTTATCAGTGACTACTTGGGGACTGGAAGAACTGTCCAAATTTTTATCTACAGATAAAACCTATGACTGTAATGGAGCCTCCCCATTACAGTCATAAAGTGGGATGGTCATAAAATGGCTCACCATTTTTACCATTGTTTAGGTGGCGGTTGTAAAGCAAACCCATTGTTTGCTATGGGCAGTTTTTGCCATAAACCAGCAATAAATGTTGGTTTTCAGCAAAAGAAATAAATAAATAAAAAGCAGTCACAAGACAGTAGGTTGCTGCAAACAGCTATAAATGGGGACCAGTTTCTGGGCACCCGATATGTGGTCTTATGACCATGAGGGCTGGGCAGGGCTGTCAGAAGTTCAGAACCAGTTTGTGAGTATCTTTGGGGAGGGGGATATATCCGTTGTGATTTCGAGCAGCTATTAAGCAACCAGTTGTAAGTCGAAGACGACTGTAATCCATGGAGAACAGTGCTACAGACAGCTGTGACATCTGCAGGATCCAGTGGTTTCATCAAAATGACAAAAACAATATCAAGTTAGTGATGTAAGCTTCACCCTTTTTGTACATGTATGTCAAGGCAAGACATGAATACAAAAGGGGCTGAACTCTGCTGCCATCATTTCGAATCCTCCTCCGAGAGGTATCTTTGGTATAGATCAACGTTAAGTGTGACTGAATTTCAGTGTTTTTCTGGTGGCAATTTCCTTCTAACCTTGCACTGCTTTTCAGCTCTTTGAAATGTTTTGGGTTTTCTTCCAAAAGTTAAATACAGAGGATTTTTCCCCTCTAATTTTCTTTGTCTCATATAAGTCTCATCTGGCATAATTGTATTCCTTCTGTTTCTTGCGTCTAATAACTTCACTTATCACTGTAGAAATCTGTAACAACGTGGCACTTCATTGGAATTTGACAAATTATAATCTGCCTGTCTCTGAATCAGAATTATAAAAGGATATTTAAAAAGTAATGTAAACATAGAAAAAAAGCGATAATATATTTTCCACAGAAAAATACAACGATGCCTGTCTGTCCAGTATAAAGTACGTGAAACTGAATGCACATATTCTTATCATATAAAGAAAAACAAAGAAACTTGATGATATTGCTTACTAAATAATTCTTTGTGCATTCCAGTAGCAGCTAATACCAGTGGTACTTGTAACAAGAGTGGTACAGGATGTGACAAAGGGCTCAGCAAGCAATAGGCTAGACTTCATTAAAAGGATAGCTTTAGTCATAGATCCGTAGAACTGAGTATTCCTGATCTGCATAGATCCAGGCACAGACTTCCTCAAATCATATCTATGTTTCAGTCATGGAATTGGGCTCGACTACATTTTATTGATTTATTTATCAAGTTTGGACACTGCCTATCTCACTGTCAGAGAGACCCAGAATGATGCTGTCTTTTGTAGTAGACAAATGGAGTATAATGCTCAAAAAGACTGTTGGGTTTTTTTTCTGATCAGCTTGTTCTACTGCAAGATTTAGTTTCAGAAGATCTCATTTGATAAGGCTTTACAGAAATGAAGACTAAGAGCTACTGTGTTTATAGATCCTGAAAGAGTATTTCTAAATCTTTAATGAAACATAGTGTTTTTTAATTAAAAATGCACTTACATGAACTGAATGCTATATTTTCCTATTTATTCTCTACTGAATAAAAGTTTGATGATGTCTCAGGGTGAGATGCTATATATTATGTCATTTCCACTTAATCCTTTTAACCGTTCTATCTCATGCGACAGAATTCCCTGTAAATTAATGATATGTGAAAAAGGCAGAAAGGATTGGTACATTACTAGAATCCGTGGCACATATGTGGCAATAAAATATATGCTGACAACTCTTGTATAAGTTATCAACTAGATTTGACTATGCTTGTTCCTGATTTCTGTGGCTAGAAATTAGTGTTATCTATAATGAAGAAGAAATAAATAATTTTGCTTATCAGAATTTTATACAAATCTCTGAGTTACAGATCTATCAATACTATATTTTGGAGAACCAAGATACATACAAAAAAGCATACATAAGGGAAAAATAACAGAATATTAGTAAAGTGTATGCTAAAATGAAATTCCAGTTTGAAAAATGAAAAATACGTGTGAGCACTAGCAGAAAACATTTACACTCTGAAAAAATATCTATAAAATGTGTACACTTGAAGTGTCTATACATATATTTATGCAGACCTTTACTTCTGCATGTATTGGATAAAAAATTTAGTAAAGTTAAAATAAAACCAATAATCCAGAGCCATACCAGCCACTCAGTAGGGAGAAGGAACCATGAAAAGAAGCTCATTAAAACAAAAACCATGAAAATTAATAATACATCAGTTTGTTTTGTAAAGAGTACTTCAGTTGTAATTTGTGAATTTGAGAAAAAAATGCTAATATTTGACATATTTGAAGTTATGTAGTACTATTTTTTCAATCTTTATATTTGACTTTAAAACCAAAACATACTTTAAATATTACCGCTTCTATAATTAAACATTTTTGTATGTTAAATTATAAACCAATAAAAATGTTAAAAAATATAATTAAACATTTTATGTAATTACATTTCCACTAATTAAAACTTATTTAGTTTTGGTTTCCTATCCTGCTTCCATTATAATTGCTATCAATATTTTTAAATTATGAATGATTAGAATTCGTAGCTCCACTCTATTAATAGTATTGATTACTCCTTGCTAGTGTTCTACATAATTAAGTGGATTAATGGGAAACTTACGTATCATAATATGAAGAAAAATTAGGGCTTGTATCAGAAGCAATGTATTTGTGATACCATGAAGATCCTTCAAAATATAGAATAATGAGATCTGTTTCAAAACCAAATTAGCTATATTTTAGAATGTTGACAACACAGGCATATGTAATCAAACTCACTTAAAATTCATCAGAGTAATTTTAACTGCATTTCTATAGTGATTTTGCTACCCTGCTAAATATTGACATTTGATATCAATAGTTAGCCTCGTCGCATGCTTGTTTGGAATTGATTTGATCAGAAGCATTCAGGCATATCATCTATTATACCACCTTTTTCATAAGAAATAAAAAGGAAGTCATAACTTCAGGACTGGGACTGGGAAGAATGGAATGGGAAGAAATGCAAGCCCAAAAAACTCCAAATGCAAACACTTAATTAACTCTTCCCCTTCACTAGTGGAGGGAACCTTATTTATATTGTCAATTGATTGCTCCACCTCAGTAGTAGATAATATAGTCTATGCAGCTCAAGGCTGATCTCAGAGTGTTCTCTGAGCTTGATTATTTTTCTGCAAACATTTTATACCACAATAGACTACATCATCAATTCATGAGGGGTGAGAGTGAAAGTTGCTGTTAATTTATATATATATTAGCTTAGACTATTTCAGGGGAGGGCAACTATGACAACTTTAGAGTTGGCTGGCTTAGGAACTCTAAAAGTTGAAGTCCATGATTCGTAAAGTTGCCATAATTGCCTACTCCTGGTCCACTTTTATTAGTATTATCTTTTTATGCTAGAAACAGTTTTGAAATCTCTCTTTTATAGTTTTCTAAATTCTGGATTCCAGATGCTCAGATCACTTTTGTCTGTCCCTGAGAAACATGGTTTCTGATGGATTTTCCCCCCCAATGATTCTCTACTCAGTAATAGGGACATGGATATGTGAGTGCGCATACCAAGTCAACCTATTTAAAATATTTATTGTGATATCAAAGGATGAATAGTTCTTCAAATAGTCTTTCAAAAATGTAATTGCTGTAATGTTTAAATTTTTAAATATTAGGACAGATTAATAAACATGAGGTTATATTCTTTTGGGGTTAGCAATGTTATGCAGAGCACAAGAAAAGGGCAAGAAATAGTGAACCACTAGGAGAGGGCTGTCAAACTCCTGGCCTGCGGGCCGGATGCGTCGTGCACTGGCCACGCCCATGCCTGGTTTAGCGAAGGGGGGAAAAAGTCCCGATATGCCACATGACGACGCCGTGATGCCGTGAGTTTGACACCCCTGCTCTAGGATAAGCTGGAAAAGAATCTTGCCTGGATCTCTTGTACCATAAGAAAGAGGAAAGAAAATTAGACATACCTAATCATGCCAATTCCCTAAACCTCTCTCCGGGCCTTTTCTATCCTTGCATACCATCCTTGCTTCCATACATCTGTCTAGATATCATTTCATACATTATCTTTTGTTAAGACCATTTTTGATGGTCTTATCAACTTTATCCAACCATGACTTCCTTGGTCTTCTTCCTGTCCACAAATTCAGTCTCCCTCCATATTTTTTGTTCGGCGATTCAGTCGTCATTCTCTCTTTATAACCAAACCACCTGAGAATACTTATATGCTAGTCACTCATTTTTGTATGCAATCCACATTCATTCATTTTTGATCTGGTTTTCCCCTTAAATAAGCTATTCATCTGACTGCTATGCTTCTTCTGAGAGATAGAAACTGAGCAGACTCTGAAACCACATCTAGATATGGGAAACTGATTTGCACAGTTGCATCCCAAGAGGAGTTTGTCGAAGTCTTGATAGAAATGAAACTCTTCTCAGAGGGTTTGCTTAGATATAATGACTATCTCTTTACGTTCTAAAAGCACCTGTATTCTGCAAAGTATGGATCCTCCCAGGATTGCTGATCAGTGGGCTGCAGATCAGACAGAGAAACTATGAGCATTTCTTGCTAGGCAAGGGATTTCTCAAAATAGTTTATTGTTACAAGATGGCTAGAAGTTCGGTGGGGAAAGAATTAATAGGGACAGAAGACCGATATAAAGTTTTTTTAATGATCAACCAATCCAACTGTCTGGCCCTTCTTTTTTTTTTACAGGGGAATTAAAGTAAATGGCAAGGGAAGCTAGGAAAAGGAGGTACTTTATCCTTGTTTTTATATTTATGTGCAAAGAAGAAAAGCATAAAGCAAGTCCTTGAGAGCATAAACTCAGAAGATGTAGTGGAAACTTTAGCTAAGATAGAGTCCTTTCATCTGTGGTGAAGCTGTACTTTCCTAACAGTTTGTAAAGAAAATGAAATATTGTTAGAAAGTTTCTCTGTCTCCAACATAGTATTTCTAGAATTTCCCATTATTCAAGGATATGGTCTGCACACAATAATAGATATAGGAACTCCTTCTTTACAGAATGAAAAGCACAGCTTTGACCACTGGCGATGTTATCATTCAAAGTAAAAGGAGTTCCTCCATATTTTACTCCACCAGCCATTGCTGACTATAGGGGGCGATGCCTATTTCAGTTTCAAGACTATTGAACTAGCGCCATCCAAAGATATATCCGCAGTCATGTGACCAGCATGATGTCACCGAGAGCTGTTACCTTCCCACTGAAATGGTAAAGTCTGGAAAGCCAGCAGCCCGGGTTCGAGTGTCATGCAACAAGGCAAGCTTCTTTCCTTGCCCCAGCTCCTGCCAAACAGTTCGAAATCATGCAAATGCGAGCAGATAAACAGGTACCACATCATTCAAGGTGCTTTGAACAAATTCACAAAAGACCGGTATATTAGGGGTTATGTGACTTCTAGGTTTGCAATTAAAGTATGAGTTCGAAATGTTGGGGCAAATGCAAGGACATTCTTGTCCTTGTGTCCTCCATACTTTCTGGAGTATGGTAAGAAGCAAATAATCTTTGAACAAAAAATATTTTTAGCTTGCAGTATTGTCACTTCAATTCAGTTCTGCTATGCTGATGTGCATATGAGATTTTTTTTTTAAAATAACATTCTTTAAGCAGTCTGAGTTGGAGAGGCTCTGGATTAGTTCTCTGAATGTAACTCACATTTCCTGGGCTGATGCAAATAAAATATTACTCTCTCCAAGTTCCAAACATGTTACAGCACAGGCAGCTGCACACATGGGAGCCCATCCTTCACTCCAAATAAGCCATTCATTTAGAAAGGACGATAAAGCAGCTGCAAAATGAAAGCTTCACCGTACATTAAAGTCTGGAGATCCAGTATGATGACAAGTCAGCTCACGTAGTCTTTTTTCCTAGTTCTTTATATGGAATTCTTAATACGGATTCTTAATATGGATGAACACTGAGAAGGCAGATAAAGAGATGGATTTAAAAAGGAATAAATTTACAAATCCCAAATACGTTTGTGGAATTTCTGAGAGAGTTATTCTTTTGCCTCTTATGGCAAAGAAAGGTCTTGATTGTTTGTATAGTAGCTGAACTCCATGGCCTTTTGGTCACATCCACGATCCTGTTAATTTATAGCACTGTGAAGGGAAATGTGCAAATTAGCACAAATTGTTATGTGCAGATTTTACAGACCATGAATTGAGCTGATGCTTTCTTCCGAGAGGTAAAAAAATAATGGGAATTTTGAATTTCTGTCTATAAAAGAAGGAGAACATTAGGCAACAGCAATTTACGATAGGATTTTTCGAACGTCCGTGTAGTCAGGCAGGGATATATATTCAATATAGTGATGCATTAGCCTATGCAGTACAAATGATTATCAATTCAGGTTAATAAAAATATATGGAGTTAAAAATAAAGATCTGATTCTCATTCAGCAGAAATATCCTAAATATTATTGAATAATATTTTTTACAAGTACAACCCACAGTCTTTTGCTCAGATTCCCTACACCAGCCTAGTTCTGATAATCTCACGCTGTTCCCAGTTTGCTCTGCTTTCATTAGAACAAGTAAGCTAGCATGTCAACCGACCCGAGAGTGTGATTTTGAAAACTCAAGAGTTCAGGATTTGTATTTATCCTGCCCACATTGTGGTTCCAAAATACTTCTGATACTTCTGAAACACAGCCTGGACATTTCAAGCCAATGGACTTTGGTTGAATCAAGCAAAGAGCTGCCCATCTATGGAAAACAGCTCTTTGTGAACTACAGCTTTGAATTTGACTTGCATCCAAACGAGCAACCGTTCTTGTTTGGGTTAATGTTTAGTAGATTTAGGTTGCATTTTCCTTATTGTCTGTATAATGACCAAAGAAGCTTATATTTCAGCTCTGCCTGTATGGTAGGGATGGGAAACAATGTTATTTTTTAACAACATATTTTAATGACCTTACCTGACTCATCCGGTAAGAGTTGATTAATAACTCATTTTAATTAGTAAATGCCATCAGGAAAAACTGTGTGGAGCAGTGGAGTGATTGGCTTCAACATTGCTGGAATCACCACCTCTATGACTCCAGAAGCCCCTGACTCTTCTTCCTCTTCCTCTTCCTCTTCCTCTTCCTCTTCCTCTTCCACTTCCTCTTCTCCCTGCTCCTCCTCCTCCTCCTCCTGCTCCTGCTCCTCCTCCTCCTCCTCCTCTTCCTCCTCCTCCTCCTGGGTCTTAACATCCTTGTATGCTAACACCATGTTTACAAGGATTGATTTTGTATTGCAGCATGAAATAAGAAAAAAAAGCAGGTCATATAGCAGAAAAATATTTTTTCCCTAGGGAATCACTTGGTGCTCTTTCTTGTTCTTTATATGTTATTGTGGATACTGTGGATGTCCTTGTGTGTGTTGTATTTCCTTTTGGAAACAAAAGCAGGTTGCACACAAATCGTGAAATGAAATTAAAGTTTTTCATTGGTACCACATTGACTATTACATAATCACATTATTTAGTTGTAGACACAAAGATTTTGCTTGCTAATGGAAGCATGATATTGGTGGTGCTGAAGCAGAATTATTCAATACAACGCATTCATTTTCATTCTGTCTTGGACTAAAATGCTGATCTTAGGGAAATCAATGGCAATGTTTTCTGTCGACATCAATTACAGAAAGTTTTAATTGATTTTCATCGAGGGCAGGTATTTTATTATTGTGCCCTAATGACTTTCAACATTAGTGAAAAAAACATTAAAGTCTTAGGAGTGAGTATCAATGTGAAAGTGCCAAACATAAACAGTAGATCAAGTTGATAATGATTTCTATAATAAAAAGAACATCATTTTTGTCCTGGTATACCTAATTATTATTAATAATTCTTTTTTGAGATTTTGGTTATAATCTTGAAACAAATAATGAGACAATTTAAGCAACTTCATTTGTGCATTAAAACAAACTCTACCAATACATCGTTCTCTAAAACATATTTATAAATACACATTTAAACAATTGTGTCTTCATATCATGATAACTAAATATTGGACTATTTACTACTACTGCCAGCTATAACAATCTTTCAGCAGTTGCTAACCATATCAATTAAAGGATAATATATATATATATATATTAAAGATATATAATTTATACCAGCTCAAACTTGCAATACCTCTACTCTCAAACTATGGAAGTTGCACATACTGTTGGATGGATTTCATTAAGGAAAATGATTTAGTCTTTACAACCTGTCACCTACTAAGGGAAAGAAAGGCCCACAAAGCATGGATGGCAAGGGCTAACGTCTAAATCAATACTGACAGGAGAATAAAGTTTCCCCTAACCTAAAGAATATATCTATAAAGTACTTATTGACTGCTTCCCCTCTCCTTCTCTAGAATAGCATTATGTGGATTTTTATGATTCCTTGGCCTGAGAATAGTTTATAAGGTTGGGGGAATGTCTGGTTTTTTTACTCTTTTAATGTTTGCGCAGGATTGGATTGTAAGCTGCTCAGAGGCGGTTAACAATTGGAGCTACATATAAGTTAGTGTGGAAGAAGGTGAATGTGGTTTTAAAACTGAATGAACAAACATCCATAGACTATGCTATACTGATGACACCCTCTGAAGTGCAAAGGATCTGCGAGTTCTAGCAATAAAAGTTCTAGTAATGCAAGTAATAAAAATAATAAAAACTCTAGTAATACGAGCTCTAGCAATAAAAGTCAAGAAACACAGTGAAAAGAATAGGACAAAATAAATATCAAGAAAACCAAACTGATGACAACAGGTACAACAAGCCAGCCTTAAAATTGACAATGAAGAAATCAAAGTGGAGGATAGTGTCTGCTTTTCAGGATCAATCATCAATACCAGAAGAAGAAGAAAAGAGTCAAGAAACACGCTGCAGACTAGCAGTTGGTAGAGCAGCGATGAAGGCATTGGGAAGATATTCAAAGGCCATGATGTGTGTACACCTACAAAGATCAGAACAGTGCAAGCATGTAGTGCTCTATGAAAGCAAAAGTTGGATTTTGAAGAAGCAAGATAGAAAATATTGCTCCACTCAGGTGAGAGAAGTCACCCCTCCTAGAAGAATGAAATATTTTGAGAAATATTAAAAATGCAGAATATTATATTTCCCCTAAAAGAGAAATGAAATCTTAAGGGAGACAGAAACTCAGACCCTGCTCTCTGCCCCCAGCAGATATTTGGTGCCCATTAAGATGAGGACTGGGCCAGGCTATCTACAAGACAAAAGACCTTCAGCTCCAGGGTGACGGGATTAAGATATGACCCTCCAGGACATTATAGGATTATCTAACAGCAGGGTTCACTGCATTACAAAATCACCTGGGAACATTGCATCACCCAGCAAGCTTCAACCAAGCTTGACTCAGAAAACCTACAAGGCTAGCTATGACCCCCTACAGCAGCCAATAGCTTGCACAGGAACAGGAAGCTCAAGTTCAAATCCAAAGAGAGAGTATAAATAAGTCTCTCTCTCAACTCCATGTGGTCAGACCGTGTGCTTGATGGTTCTGCTCCATTAAACCATCTTTCTAATCAGCCTCCATGTTTCCAGTGTCTTTCTCCCAACTTAGAAATGAATCAGATGGATATTTCTTCCCCCACAGGGTATTCTAAAGTGGTCCACATCAATTCTGATTCCCAAAGATCGATGGGACTATCCAAGGGGTTGAGTCTGTTATTATTATTCATAATACTATAGTTAAGGCCGTATTCATAACATTATTTTCTTACAATAAATGTTTGGAGGTCAATGAACAACTTGCAATTTCATGAAAGAGCTGATGAACTGAAGACGATCCCAGATTCATACAGTGGATAGATCACTGAGATTGGAATCTTTATCTGTTCAAAATGTGGAACAGCCTTCCAAAAGATGTTTGCCTGCCTCTATCTCTGTTGACTTTCTGACAAACCATCAAAGACAAAGATACTCCTGTATAACTTTCAGACAGTGCTCTTATGAAATTACAATATGTTTACATACTGTAATTACAATTTAGATGTATAGCCTATATTTTCTTGCAGGTGCTTTAAAGAGATACAGGTAGCATTTCCTTCTCCCAGTTTTGAAAGAAAAATAATCCTGTGAGATAGGTTGGCTAAGACATAGAGACCCAACGTCAATTAGCTAGTAAGCTTCAATGAGTGACGTTGAGCTTGAATTCAGGGACTTCCCAGGCTTGGTCGAAGTAAATCCACTTGTTACAAATAACGAATCTGAGTCTGGGGACATTCTACTGCCATGAATACATTAAAGTTCTCCAAAAGTTTAATCTTAACCAGAAAAGCAAGATAGCATTTCTAGCTGTTTTCACCCTGCAAGCATGTCCTATTATCACCCTTTTTGCTTTCTGGAACTGCAGGCTAATTCAACAGGTAATTTG
Source organism: Oxyrhabdium leporinum (assembly GCA_032468155.1). Classification (NCBI taxonomy): domain Eukaryota; kingdom Metazoa; phylum Chordata; class Lepidosauria; order Squamata; family Cyclocoridae; genus Oxyrhabdium; species Oxyrhabdium leporinum. The sequence continues at coordinate 74,521 of JANHFL010005956.1, forward strand.
GAGAGTTTTTTTAGATCACTGTCTTCAGGCTTTCTCAGCTGAGCAGTGTCGTTAAATTACCATATTGATTCATTTGACTGAAAGGGCAGGTATATCTGGGAGCCAGAAACTGCAAAGATGGCATATAAGTTCTAGTTCTGTGAGATGTTTTTTTCTCCCTTGCTGAGAAATTGAAGCGAACTGAAATGCTGCATTGCAGAGTACTGACTACAGATGTCCCTTCCACGCCATTTTGATTTCTGTTCACTTTTATGCAGCAAGTAGAACTTACCCGTAGTAGACAATCTGAAGCACTTACACTAACAATTTTAATAATGCCTGTAGCATCCCAGCAGATCCTCAACAGGATTCTGAGCTTAGTATGAGCTGAATTGCAGTGAGATAAATTTTCATGGTATTTTAATTAATGCATGTGAATCACATTGGAAACAGATTTTTATCATGCCACTTTTGGCAATTGAAGGATTTTGATCCTTTTTTCTTCTCTCTCTCCC
>JANHFL010005957.1:21269-32588 GCA_032468155.1 Oxyrhabdium leporinum
CCCCCCCCCCCCCCCCCCCCCCCCCCCCGGGCAGGGAAAGTCTGTACTTGGTGGCTTGGAAAAATAGGGCCCATTTGAGGTACAGCTCCTGAGGTGCTAAGGCCACCGGGTGAGCCCTTCCTTACCACTTCCCGTTGCACTGAATCACCACCCCCATTGTAGCAAGGATACATTTCACGAAACCATTTTTTTTAAACAAAGAGCTGTGAACCCCCACCACCAATTTAGGGGCTTCTGCGTGCCTCTTCCACAAAAGCCTTATCCTCTTCCCTACTGCCCTTTTTTTCAGGTGGGATGATGTACCTCTTTAGCTTAGATTTCTTCACCTCTGAAGACTTCAGGCACAAGTTGGGGTTCTGAAAAGACTAGAACTTGAAAACCTAACATATTTGTCTCAATCCTGGTAGGGCAATGGAGGGTTGAGGTAAATAGGGAAATTCTTGTTTCTCTTTGGCACAATGGCAACCCATTGAGGTGGAGACAGATTTACATAATGTGCTGTAAAATTTTACATTAAACCCATGTATAAAACATAAAATATTCACATCTAAATATACTCACAAATATACTAGGAGAAGGGAACACGGGGCCAATCCTCTGGCTTATGTCCAATCCCTTTATATGGTCATTAGCTTTATTAAATAATATAATAACTTGATTAAGGTATGTCTACTTTATGTTGCCTTCATTTCTGGAACTGATCCATGCCAGTGTAATATAGAACTTATATTAATGTTGTATATTAATGTTAATCCTAACCAGGCACTTCTATTAAGAGTTTTAATCCTTTCTGCTACTATGATGTACTTATTTTGGCTTTATCTGGAACTGATATAAAAGATGGAGGATGATTGTACTCTTAACATGAATAAGCTAAAAGAACAAGGTTAAGTACCTTATGAATATTATTATAGAACAGATGAAGCTTAACAAACCATTTTGGAATTTAGAAATTTAAATTGGTGTGTCTCCTTTTACTCTTAATAAATAAACCTTAATATATAGAGCCCTAGAATCACATAGCAGTCAGACAAAGCTTTACAATATGCAAGAACAAATAAATCTATGTTTCACTATGGCATTAAATGTCAATGAACAGTTTTTGTAAATATTTCTTTCTTTTAAGACTGTGGCAAATATCACAAAGCTAAGCATGGCAATGGATTTACATGAAAACAGGTAATCCTTTAGATTCTTTCAATAGTATAGCATTAGGGAAGCTAAAAGCATCACCTTGTGATGCCACACCAGAAACATTTTCTCATCAAACATGTAATACAAGAATCATATGTATTGCTATTATCTCAAAAATAATGTATGTTGGAAGAGTATCCGAAGCACATAATACGTGCTAAAATTAAAATGGCAATGCATGTTTATAAACATATAATTGCAAAAAAAAAGTGATGAAAATTACAAACTTAAAGAAGGAAGATAGTAGTTCAAAGTTATGATATCTCATTGTAGGAAAGTTGAAGGACATTAAATTAAAAATAATATGAGCCATGCCAAGCATGTCTCATTTTGCCTCATTTTGCTAAATCATACACTGTGATCCACCAAGTTTTAGAAATGAATCTTGGTTAACATTTCAGACATAGATTTTCACTGGGATGCAAAGATAAACACAGAGAGAGGGAAGCAAGCAAGCAGAGGTAAGGGAACCAGTATTAGATAAACTTAGTGAATCCACAATGCTGGTTGAGGGGAGAACACAGAAAAGCTGGGTCCAAGATGTATTTAACAGCAGAGGCCCTACTGTTTATAACAATGACATCCCTGGTTCTTTTAAAAATAATGTTTAATTAAAGACATTGAAAAACATAGTTATTCTGGCTTGATTTTATTATAAAGGGTATTGAATGCATTTGTAACAAGCAGTTAATATCTGCTTCGCATCCTTATATCACATTTAAATGTTTTGTAGGATGCTCCTTTAAATTATCAAGCTTCTAATATTTTGCATAAAGAGATAAGAAAAGTGAAACCTGTATTTGAATCTACATAAGAGGTGCTTTGCCATTTAAGCACAATGCTTAAGGCAGAAAAAAGCCTTTTCTGTAATAAAATTCTCCAGAGTTCATCTTTTAACCAAGGCAAGAGACCATCAAGTCAAAGTAAACTCATATTATTGACCATTACATTTATAAACCAACAGACGCCAGGTTCTTCCCTCTCTGTAAGTAAGTGAAGCCTTTTAAAATGAACCATTTATAATATGTTTTCTCCTCCCTGTAAAGAGATAATTTTATAGCCTCTCCTAGAGGGTTTCAAGCTTCAAATAGGCAAGGAATTCATATCAGCACTCTGCCAGTAAAGAGAAAATTATGCTGCCTAAAATTAAGCGCAATATTCCAAAATGCTATCTAGGGAGTCTTTCAAAGAGTAGATTAAATGCACCTCAGGCATTTGAATGCTAGAAAAAGCCTCCAACACACTGGAACATCTTTCATCGTGACTATTTATTTATTATTTCCATTAGATATTTTGTAAGGGCTTTTTTAAATGACATCATTGGGGTAAAGAACTCCTTGGCAGTAAATACTGAATGCTTAAAAATGGTTCCTATGAACTAAATGTATTATCATACCAATGGCAAGAACTTGCAAACATTTTTGAGCCTTCAACATAGGACAGAAAGCAACCCTATTATAACAAGCTTTTGTACTTTTAATGAATAAAACAGTCTTATACATGTGATTTTACATTCAACATATAAAATCAAGACCTGTCGGTACACATTCATACTATGTAAAAATTGTGTAGATAATGCATCAGAGGGATTAAAAAATAACATAGATGTGATGGCCTGGATCCACAGGAGAAAACCTTTTGATAACTACTTACCAGACCAATAAATGTTAGCTGTGTTCTACTGTGGAAGATATAACAAATGAGGGGAAAAAATAGATTGGTCTGTTAAAATGTGTTTGTACAAAGTCTTGAAAGAGATCATACAAATTTCTCTTTCACTAATGTTTGTTGTCATAATTTTTCATAAAAGTTAATTAGGTCAGAAGCAGACTATTTAGATGTACAGGTAGTCCTCGACTTACGACCCAAATTGAGCCCAACATTTCTGATGTTAAGTGAAAAATTTGTTAGGTGAGTTTTCCCCCCTTTTACAACCTTTCTTGCCATGGTTGTTAAGTGAATTGCAGCAATTGATAAGTTAGTAATCCACTTGTTAAATGAATTTGGCTTCCCCATTGACTTGTCTGTCAAAAGATTGCAAAATACAATGGCATGACCTTGGGACACAACAACAGTCATAAATATGAACCACTCTAAATTTTGATCACATGATCATGGGTATGCTACAAAGGTTGTAACTATGAAAAATGGTCATAAGTCTCTTTTTTCAGTGCCCTTGTAACTTTGAACAGTCACTAACTTAACTATGATAAGTCGAAGACTACTTGTAGTAGTGTGTTCTACTAAAAATAAAACTTTTTGAGGCAAATCAACAAATATAATACACAATGCATACTCTGTATGCTCTGTTCCTAATACAATGCATAAAAACCTTTGTACTTAGACTGATATATAGTAAAAGATAAAGACGCCCTCGAACCAAAGTTGAATCTATATGAGCAGGCCCACATTTTTCTTGCCACAGTACAGAAGCGTACAGTACTGTCTTTTTCTAGGATTATTTTTTAATGTCTTAGAGGTTAGCCAACCGCCCTGGAATTTGTTAACAGTCTTGTATCAAATTACTAAACAAGCCAATCCTGCTTTAGATTTCTTTTGAGATTAGTCCAAGTTACCTTTAGAACATGTATTCAGTTTATGTTAATAAATGAACTCCACTTACAGCTCAGTTCTAATGCTTTTTACTTACAATACACATAAATCCAATAATTTTTAATTAGATTTATTTTCATGTATGTTTTTCCATGCATTTTTTGTTTGAGGGAGATGGGCAGTAGAAATGTGAAATACAAATAAAATAAGTGTTTGATTAAGATTCCTGAGAAATATAATAAATGCAAAAAAATATAAAAATATGCCTCAGTAGGCTATTGAAAAAGTTGCCTTAATTTTGAAATAATTTCCTCTTCTTTTCTTCAAACTTTATTGGCTAGTTTCTACAACAGAATTTTAAAAATGTCCTTTAACTTCCAAATTTTTCTTGAAACCACCCTAAAATATAATAAACTAAATTATATTATCACCCCTTTTTCAGAAAATATGTTGTTTTTCTGGTTGTACAACAATTTGATGAGTTAGGCATTCAAGATGCATGGCGAGAGATACATCCTAAGGAAAATCAATATTCATTTTATTCAAATATTCACTATTCATTTTATTCAAATATTCAAATATGTCTTGGTCAAGGATAGATATGATACGGATGTCAGCCGAATTGAGAACTAATGTACAAGAACTTAATATAGAAACAAGTAACTGAGCAGACCATAATCCAATAAAAGTTACATGAAAAGGACAAAAAAGAAAATTAAGATGGATGTTGAATCAATCAATATTAAAAGATAAGGAATTTATTTAATTCATGGGGAAAGAATTGGACTTTTTCTTTAAAGAGAACAGAAAAGAAGAGACCTCACTACGAAATGTGTGGGATACAGCTAAGACATATATCAGAGGTTTAGTTATAACCTATATGGGAAAGAAAAATAACAGGAAGAAACAAAACCAAAAAACATTAGAAAAAGAATACAAGAGACTAGAGACAGAACTGCAAAAAGAACCACAGAAAAAGAGTTTAAAAAGCAAATAGAACTAATAAAACACAAGTTAAATATAATGAAGAAGAATATGGACAAAAAATTAGAAACACTAAACAAAACTTCTTTGAAAATGCAAATAAACCAGTAAGATGGTTGGCATGTAAATTGAAAAACGAGAAAGAAAAAAAATTGATACAACAACTAATGGACAAGCAAGGAAATCTTTATCACCAAAATGAGGATAAAAATTAAGTGAGTCAAAATTATTATTGGAAATTATATGATCAAGAGATAGTCTCAGAACATAAAATAAAACAGTACTTGAAAAAAGTAGAAGTACCTAAAATACCTGAAACAGTAAAAATTATGCTAGATGAACGTATAACAATGATGGAATTAATAGAAGCATTCAAAAGACTAAAAAATGGGAAAACAACGGGCCCAGATGGACTACCAGCAGAACTTTATAAAGATTTGGAAAATATTCTAAGTAAACCAATGTTGGAAGTGTTCAATGAAGTATTGTTAGAAGTGAAAGTACCAAACTCATGGATAAAAAACTAAGGGCCAATATCTCTACTGAATGCGGACTATAAAATATATGCCTCAATAATTGCAGACAGACTTAAAAGATTCTTAAACCAATTTATACATCCAGACCAAAATAGATTTTTGCCTAAGAGACAAATTAGAGACAATATGAGAACAATCTTAAACACGTTGGAGTACTATGAAGTGCATCCAGGGAAGCAAATGGCTTTGATTTTTCTGGGTGCGCAAAAAGCATTTGACAATTTGAATTGGCAATTTATGTTAGCATAGTTGAAGGATATGGACTTCGGTGAGAGATTTATTAATATGATTAAGGCGATATATCATAAACAAACAGCAAAGGTGATGGTAAATGGAGACATGACAGAGAAAATAGTTATTAAAAAAGGTACAAGACAAGGATGTCCCTTGTCTCCCCTACTATTTATATTGACACTGGAAGTATTAAATAGAAACACTAGACAAGATATAAGAGATAAAAGGCTTGGAAATAAAAAAAAGATAAATATAAGTTACAGCCATTTGCAGATGATCTAGTTTTTATTTTGGAAGAAATAAAAACAGAGCCTAAATTAATAAAAAAGAAGAGCGAAGAAATACGTACCTACAGATGAGAATGTGATTAGGAAAATACTAGAATGTGTGGAAATGAATGTGTGGAAATGAAGATTAACGTTGGCAATTAAGGAGAAAGACCAAACTGAAAACTATATGGTATGGGATCTACTTTATCAATGGTTAAATAATGAAAATGGAAGTTAGAAACAGGGAAACAGAATAAAGAAGAAGAACATAAATATGATTAGTATGTTGAATAATATTACTATATTAACATTGTAGAATTAATATGTGGAACATTACTATGTTAAATATGTCAGAATATCAACGTAATGAAGAATGCTGTAATTTTATTGTTAAACAAAGATGTTTGTACCCAGACAACACCCTGTTCAATTGAAGATGAAATGATTATATCAAAAATTAAAAACTTAAAAAAAAACATTTTTTTTCCTTAGTTTTCCTTGCCATTTCCCCTTTGGCTTGGTAAAATCATCCAATCCTTCACAGTAGACTTAGATACTACAAAAAAGATAGGGGGGGGGGGATAATCTAGTTTTGCACACTGTTTGCTGACAAGCACAATTTAAGGCAACATAATTCATTTTTATAATTATTTTGGAATGCTGGATGGTATATGTCATTTCATTTCTTTAAATGAAATAACCCAGACATTTTAAACAATTTCACCAGAAATAGATTCCTTTACATTAGTCTATTTGTCCCTTCAGGGAGGGTTCTGAGGAAATCTTGAGCCTCTGTTCTCTTTACAGGAAATATTGAATGACATTTATTTATCTCATCCGGAAGCAATCTTCTGCAGTAAATCAGAACCTTAGTTGTTGTTTCTTCTGTCTGATCAGAATTCCAATGTTTTCTCCTAGGCTGCTCAAATTTGTGCTTCTACTTATTTTTTTCTTCTATTTTTCTTTTTTCTTTAATCATGACCAATTATCAGAGACTGCCTGGACAAGTCCCTGAAGTTTTCTTGGCAAGGTTTTTCAGCAGATGTTTGTTAATCTTGGTGATTGCCACTACCATCTCTCTTATTTTCTGTTTATTTTTTTTCCCAATTTATGCTTACTTTTGATTATATCTATTGATTTTAGGTATGTGTGTTTCTGCACTTATTTGACATACATATTTGATGTATCTTGTGCCTTCCGGCAATAAGGCCATAGTAAGGATAAAGATAAACTTGAAAGGTTCAGCTACTGCTTGTTTCCAGAATTTCTGCTGTGCAAACTTCCACAAGGGGCCCTGTGCTGTTAAGGAACAATTTATAAAAAAGCAACTACACAAACAAAATATTTAAGAAGAAAGACTTGTTTAATTATAAGACTGAGGCACTGAATACTTTAGAACATTTGAAGTAAAAGAAGTATGCAAAGGCATTCTTCAGTTAAAAAAAAACAAAAACAAAATGTAGTTAAAGGATTATAAAGGGCATTTTATCAACTCTATAGAACGACTTTCTCATCATAAGCTACAATACAATAGCAACAGCACTTAGATTTATATACCGCTTTACAGTGCTCTACAGCCCTCTCTAAGCGGCTTACAGAGTCAATCTCTTGCCCCCCAACAATCTGGGTCCTCATTTTACCAACCTCGGAAGGAGGGAAGGCTGAGTCAACCAGGAGCCTGGTGAGATTTGAACTACATTCATTTCATTTGACCAGGCATTTAGAAACACAATAACGAATAGATTTGAAAATAAAAAATAAGGAAGGCATAGCTTCCAATATTCATTTCTATTGCAGCTACCTGATTTTTAAAATTAGTGAATACCACTGACTTGCACAGGACCTGACAATTATTAATGGCAGGAAGCAGCCCAATTATAAATAAAATTTAGAGGCATTTCAAATAGCGATAGCTTTACAGCCCTCTCTAAACAGTTTACAAATGTCAGCATCTGGCCCCCAACAATCTGGGTCCTCATTTTACCAACCTCGGAAGGATGGAAGGCTGAGTCAACCTTGAGCTGGTCAGGATTGAACTGCTAGCAGTTGGCAGAATTAGCCTGCAATACTGTATTCTAACCACTGTGCCATCACAGCTCTTGGTGGATAGTGGACAGACGCCCCAATATTGGAAAGTATGAAATTTGCTTCTAACAAAATATAGTATAATTAACAGCTTCAAGTTGTCAGAAACCTGCTATCTCACATCAAGTAATTGAATCAATGCATTATAAAGGTCCAGCAAAGATTGGAACAAACAGCACCACAACTACTCTGCCAATAATCTGTTCCGATAGGTCTTTGTCAATAAGATTATTACAGGGACCTGATACTGAAAGTGAAAGAAATACAGCTTAATAGCATACCAATCCAACTGAAAACAGTCTTCAGCTCTCTCAAATAAATACCCAGGATGCCAATTGGCTGTTAATTATTTTCTTCTTCCTTCATTCCATAATTTGCTGAATTAATTTAATAAGATATTGTAGTATGGGAGCTGTTATCAGGATGAGTCAAACATCAAAAGATTTAGCTTAAGAAAAATATTTGAAAGAAATTTAGTCAAAGGAGCATATTTATGAACCGTTGCTTTAAAAGTATAGTTCTCTTTCACCACCTTTCATGGCAGTCATAAATGGCTTTTCAGAAAAATTACAGCTGATGAGGGAATCATTTACCTGAGATTCCTCTATATAACTAATATCTTGGCTATAATATTGCAATATTATTTTTAATGCATTGAAAACAAACAAAAAATTACAAGACTTAAACTAAGGGCATGATTTTCTAGAGATGTTCTCTTAAACTCAAATGGCCATACTTTTCAGAATATAACAAAGTTTTAATATATATATATTTAAATTACAAAGAATGTCCCTTCGGTCTGAATATCTATACACTGTTTTATCAGTTTTTCAACCGTACCACAGCTTTTAAAAGAAGACTAGATTTGAAAGGAGAAAAAAAATCAGTGTTTTTTACTTCCATTGAGACTATCATTAAAAATGCTGCCTTAAGACTAAATAATGGAAAACTAGGACTAAAGGCTAACAAGGATAGAAGAAAATACAATGGCAAAAAGCCGATAGGCTGAAATAAACTAATATGTAATCTGTAGATATTAAGAAACAAAGTCATTTTACCGCAAAATAGTAACATCTCATCATGTCAGACCATTTTTTTCCTGCCTTCTGATTCTCACATTTATGAATGCTGATTTGGGTTTTGAACTAAAAGGCTGTAAACCAATTGGCAGAAGGCTTTTTCATCCATCAGAGGCTTATATTAAGAGGACAGAAAATTAACCACACTATATTATCTCCTATGCTTTTCTGAAGATTTTCCAAATTTCTAAAGGAGGTTTATTAGAAAACTGTACAAAGAATTATCTCTGAAAATTACATTACTCCTTTCACTAGGTTAAAAGGGCATGAAGGAAAATTGGGATAGATTTTATTACTACCCTCTCTGTCCATCCTCTTCTTAGTACAGTCTTTTCTGTGCTGCAGATAGAAATTAATGGCAACTAATGTAGATAATCTGTAACCCATAAATCACACATGGCCCTCCAAAGGCTTTTGGGTGAACTGCAGAGCTCTCTTCTACAGGTTGTCCTCAATTTACAGCCATAATGAGCCCGAAATTTTGGTTGTAAGTCATTGAGGTTGTATGTGATGCACCATGTGACAGGACTCAATTTTAAAATGGTTTTGCAATGGTTAAGTGAGTCAACAGAATCATTAAGAGAATAACATAGTCATTAAATGAACCAAAAGATTGTTAAGCAAATCCAGCATATCCAATGGATGTTTTTGGCCAGATTGCATGGCCATGTGACCACAGCACACTGCAACTGGTCATAAATGCAAGCCAGTTGCCAAATGCCCAAAATGTGATCACGTGATTTCAATGATGAATAATAAGTAGCTTTTTTGAAGTCCGTTATAACCGTCATTAACGAACCAGTCCTAAATCAAGAATACTTATACATTTCTTTCTTTACTTTCTATGCCATCCGTCTCACTAATACAGTGACACCGGTTGGATCAGTTTGAAATCGAATTTTGACAAACAACGGCGTGTTGGTTTCTAAAGACAGCTTCTGGAATTGGGTAAGACCTCAAGTTAACATAATCCCATGGTTCCCAAACTAAGATCTGTTATATTTATCTCTTCCCCTGCATTTAGTCTATGAGACTCCATCTCTCACCTATATCTCTGTAACAGTATTTTCTGGGATAGAGAGGACCTCAAGAGAAAGGAATCATGGAAAAAAGTCACGTCACATCTAAAAGCAGAACTATTATTTTAAGCGTGAGAAGAAGCATTTTCACACTGCACTAAAATTTAAAAGGGCTTCCTTAACATGGCACAATAAAGACCAAATAGCAGCAACATTATCACCCCAGAAACAGCCAAATGCTTTATCTGAGAAATGAACTATATAAAATGAAGATTTGATTAGGTTGTTTAATAGGCTTTTCATTTTGCAAAGAAAAAAGTTAAGTGACAGTGTGTGTGTGTGCGCGTGTAAAAGAAGGGGGGGGAGAGAGATGCTGTTTTTAAAATGTCTCAAATTTTAAAATATTTCAACACATTAAAAATCACAATGACTTAGATGCTATAAAAAAGGTCCTATAATTTAGAAGAGCAAATGCCATTTCCTTTATCTTTTTTAAAAATTGAAAGAAAAGAGTAGAAAGACAGCTTTTATTTTGAACTATGACAAGCACCAAAATTACAGCATATTAGATCTAAAATTAGGTGCCGATAGATACATCATGCCAGCTTCAGATGTATTCATTCTTTTAAGCCCCTCTGAACAAAAGTTGCTTTCTTTTACATGCAGCTAACTCAATGAGTAAAACTATTAAAAACCCCAAACTGTTGAATGTAAGAACCCAGAACACACTCAAAAATGACTTTTTCTCATTACTGCCAGCTTTCACAAATGCTGATACTAGTGAAATATGTTTCGGATCTTGCAAATTTATTAGATTTTGATTCTAATACTTAATTAGAAACTACCTGCATAAATACACTTTTCTTTCAGGTAAGCCACCCTAACTATTCTTCATAGAGAAAGGAATCAACAAGCACTGCATCGTCAGTATCAATGGAGATCCTCAGCCATCCAGGTCCTGGTTGTTGTCCCAAAGGTGCTTCTTCAAGGGGCAACTGGACTTTCTGGTTTTTCTTTGAAGACTATATATATATATATAGGGAAGGATATATATTCCTTGCAAATGACCAGCTGTCTGCAAGGAATATAAATCCTTCTACTCCCCACCATCCAGTCAGAGCTGAAGAAGCTTCTCGGATGAGAAGTGAAACATCTTCAAACAAAAAAAAAAAAAAGAAAAATCAGAAAGTCCAGTTGCCTCTTGAAGAAGTACCTTTGAGACAACCAGGCCCTGGATGACTAAGAGTCTCCACATTTAGTTGTGCACTTTGGGACGAACACCCTTCAAATGGTGCGGGGGTATGAACGGATTTCCAGAAAAATTGCAGACTACAGGAACCATTTGAGCTTCAGTTTGAGATGCAGA
>JANHFL010005957.1:50266-66340 GCA_032468155.1 Oxyrhabdium leporinum
GGAAGGAAGGAAGGAAGGAAGGAAGGAAGGAAGGAAGGAAGGAAGGAAGGAAGGAAGGAAGGAAGGAAGGATGGATTATAATAAGAGGGAGGGTCTGATGTAAGTCCTGCCTTAGCATTTGGCCACCACAGGTGTCCCCGACACGAGTGATGTCGAGATGGTCGTACCCACCCTGGCCATGCCCCCCCACTCCCAAGGTCAAACAGCACCTTGATGCGGCCCTCAGTGAAATCGAGTTTGACATCCCTGAGGTAAATGATTTCTTTATCCTCAATAAATAAATGAACTAGTATAATTTTAGTCCTCACTTAATGACCACTTCTTCAGCAAACATTCAAAGTTACGATGGCACTGAGCAAGGAGACTTATGACTGATTCTCATAGTTTCAACTATCAAAGTGTCCTGTCACGTGATCATCATTTGGGCCCTTGGTAACTGGCTCACAGTTGCAACGGCTATAGGGTCCCCCAGTCATGCGATCACCATTTGTAAACTTCACTGCCAGCTTCTCACAAGTAAAGTTAATGGGGAAGCTGGTGGGTGGTCACATAGGGTGACCACATGACATCACATTTAATACAAGTAGTCCTCAACTTACAACAATTCATTTAGTGACCGTTCACATTACAATGGCACTGAAAAAAGGGATGTATGACCGTTTTTCATACCTACAGCGATTGCAACATGCCCATGTTGACGTGATCCAAATTCAAATGCTTGGCAACTGACTCATAATTGTGATAGTTACATTGTCCCGGGGTCATGTGATCACCTTTTGCACCATTCTGACAAGCAAAGTCAGTGGGGAAGCCAGATTCACTTAACAACCATGTTACTAACCAAAGTGATTCACTTAACAACTGTGGCAAGAAAGGTCATAAAATGGGGCAAAACCCACTTAGCAAATGCTTCACTTAGCAACAGAAATGTTGGGCTCAATTGTGGTCATAAGTCGAGGACCACCTACAACAATGTGGTTTCCCTTAACGGCAACTAGAAATCCCAAAGCTGCTGTTATAAGTCAACGTGATCACGTGATGACATCCTTTTTGACTGCCTCACTTAGCAACGGAGTTGTGGTCCCAATTACCGCTGCTAAGCAAGGACTACCTATATATATGAACTAGCTGATTTTGCCTAAGTAAAATAAAATAAAATAAAACAAAGTTTATTTTTTGAGATGTGAAAATGCTTTATGGATGAGGTATTATTTCACCTATGCTTTAAGCACCTTAATTTCTTCCATACTGAAAAAAGAAAGGTTTGCGCCTCTATAGCATCTTTCCAGATTCTAGTTTGCAGTTCAATTTTCTACATATTAACTTCGTGATTATGACATACATTCCACTGAAGCTAGGTAGGTAGATGATGAGTTTGGCTAGTTTTTTATTATTATTAATCTCTGGACATTACAATATGCAGATAGGAAACAAAACTCTTTGAGTGCTGTAGTTAAATGCATGAAGCTATTTGTCCCTCAAACTGTACTGGCGTCATTACATTAAAATAACTGTTTCATTAATCACACTGAGTTTTAGGCTACCAGCCTCTATGATGCAAACAGGCAACCTGATTCTTCCAAATGTTTAGGACCTCAACTCATATAATTCCCAAACCACTGATCAGGCTCCTAGGGTTTAATAAAACTGAGGGCCAAAATATCTGGAAGAATACTTGGCCATCTATTTCTCCTATAGTGTAAGAAAATCCTACCAAATTCATAGAGACTCACCATTAAAGTAGCCAAGCCCAATTAGTTTACTAAATCTCTCTCTGTTTCAGTATAGATATCAGCTCTAATGAGCCTTTTTGTTCAATATTGAACCTATAAAGTACTTTTGAAAGGTCATTTCATTTTAGCTATCTCCTTCCCACACCAAACCTCCCTTCCTCCCAAGAAGAAATTATATACAAGTCACAGGGTCTGGCCACATACCTGTTCACCTTGTTCCCATTCTCTTAGTTGTTTCAGAGAAGGAATGCTCCATATGGTCAGTCTTCCAGAGAAGTGTATAACTGCTAGGCGAGTGTTGTCTGGAGAAAATCTCATTTTGAAGACGCCATCCTATCACCGTGATTTTAGTGAACAATGAAAACAGAAAGAAGAACATTAGAAGAAACATTAACCTCACGGTTCACATTTTCTGTCACTTCCAAAGCAGATATATTTCTCATTCAAGAGATTCCAGAGTATAAGATCTGAAATGATTTTTCATGAGGAGGAGTATGTCAATGGCAACATTCTCCTAGACATGGAAAGCGAGAAATACTGAGTTCAGGGTACCATATTTCCACAGAAAGGCCAAGTAAAATGAAGTGAAAACTTCCAAGTATCATTAAAGGCCATTATTCTGAGGACACCCTTGTGTATAACACTCGTCAGATCCAAATGTTCAACCCTGAAGCTGGATATGACTTCTGGTTCATAAACTGCACGATGATGAATAGGTTCCACTAAATCTATATAAGTGTGAAACAGTATTAAGAGTGTCCCTTACATTCAAGGACCCTAAAATTTCAGCTTTACTTAATTAAGTCACTTTTATCATCATTATATTGCTTTTGAACAGTCAGATGGCAATCCTAATCAAGAGGATATCGGACAATGTAAAGGTAGACCTTGACTTAAAATAGTTCATTTAGTGACCATTCAAAGTTATGCTGACACTAAAAAAAGTGACTTATGACCATTTTTCACACTTACGACCATTGCAGCATCCCCATAGTCCTGTGACCAAAATTCAGACACTTGGCAATTGACTCGTATTTATGATGGTTGCAGAGTCCTGGGGTTATGTGATCACCTAACAAGGAAAGTCAATGGGGAAGCCAGATTCACTTAACAACCATATTACTAACTTAACTACTACAGTGATTTGCGTAACAACTGTGCCAAGAAATGTCATAAAATGGGGGGGGGGAATCAGTTAACTGTCTCACTCAGTAACAGAAATTTTGGGTTAACTGTATTCATAAGCTGAGGACTAACTGGACCTTCCTTAAAAACACAGGAATCTTAATAATCAACAACTCTTGTATATTCTCCATTACCTTTTCCCTCCCTTGCCTGTTGTAAGATGAAAGATGAAAGATCTTGAACAATGAACTTTTCTTCACCTGTTAAAAGCAAACTTGTATTAAATTCACTTTCAAGCTGAAATAAAATATACATAAAATACATATGTAGACTTCTGAAGGTTCCTATAAAATATACATTATAGCAGTAGGGATTCCGAGCATTCATACTGTAACCTTGCCTAGAATATTCTAGACTCAGTCAATAACTAGACAGGAATATGGATTGACTTCTTACTGTGCCATTTTTGCAATACATATAGGAAACCTAATGCTCTCAAGATGTTTAGGTCTACCATTCCCCTAATCTTTCCGTTAACTATAATAGCTCACCCTAATGGATGTAAAATCTAAAACATTGGAAAAACAAGATGCCTAATATTAACTATATTAACAGCGGATCCCAGATGGCTATTTCCAATACATATTATGATGATACATTTGGCACATTTAACACTTTAATTTAACCAGATTTAATCTTTTAGTTATTTTTGTAAAACAAATAAACAGAATTCTCCCTAATATGTAACCCTTGTAGCAAGTATGCATAGTAAGAGCTGTTGTCCCCCCTCCCAAAAAAAACACCATCCAATTTTATTATTTTAAAACTTGCTAAAAGTTACAAGCACCCCAAAACCTAGGGTATTTTTCCCAAGGAGATTTGGTGAAAAAGGACACTTACACAGTTCAATAATAAATCATTCAATAATACAGAAGGCAGCAGAACTTAATCGGACCTGAGTTGGCAGTAATTGATAGAAAATGAATTTGGTGGTATGGTGGGAAATTCAACAGCATTCAGTGCTTGAATTTGCATATCAAGTCAAGCCAATTACACAGTACATAATGATCTTGGATCTTGATTCAATAAACTGATAAATTTGGACAGTATGAGTATGTCCCCATCAAATACCCCAATTTTGAAAAGAGTTCTATTTGATGTCTGCTGGACTTAATACATTAATAGAAAAAGAGCTTAAATGTAGATCATGACCGAAAATGTTGCCCATTCCTTCTCTAAAATTTAAGTCAGTGTAAATATACTTAGATGATGATGATCGCTCCGTACTGCTGTCTTCTCTGTCTGAGTACCCAACTATAGCAATGTCTACCTAAAACACGGGTGTCAAACTTGTGTTGCAATGTTTTTTGCCTTTGCTGAGCTGGGGCGGGCGTGGCCTGCATGTGATGCATCTGGCCTGCAGGCCACCAGTTTGACACCCCTGACCCAAAATTTAAGGGTATGAATATAACAAAGTGAGGTGTCGGCCAGGGCTGGGTTGCTACGTCACCTGATGCAGCCATGACGACGTGAGTTTGACACCCCTGCTCTACAGGGAGCACTACATGTTTATTATGGCTTATGTAATCTCAAATGCAGGGTCTGCCTCCTGGTAATGAATTTTGGGGATTTTACGCCAATGCTTTTGATGGGAGATCAAATGACAGAAAATAAATATAAATAGTCCAAATACACTTTATTTATACTTACGATCCCAACGTCGTCTTCATAACTAGTAACCTGCTTATAATAGGGTGATCCAGAAAGAACTCTCCATACCGACAAACCACAGCTACTTGCCTTAGACATCCCAGCTCCATCATCATCCATTTCGTAGCCACCAATAATCAAGACTCTATCATAAGAAGATGACACACAATTTAGTTTGGCATTCTCCAGTTCCTCTAGTTTGTGCCATTGGGGGGAGGGGGAGGGGAAGAGGGAAACATTTTCAACTGTCATAATTTAATAATTACCAATTTACTGATTTCAGTCTTTAAAACCATTATTTATATCATTCTGGGCATAACAAATCACAAATCCCAATTTCTATTTAAAACTATTACTTAGAAAGCGAGAAAGAAAATCAAGAACTAAGCCTCTCTGAATTCAGCATTATTTGCCACTAAGTGTATGAGATTTGTAAAGTAATTAATCTAGCAAGCTAATTTCCAAAGCAATTATGTGTTTCAATTTTTTAGAACTCGTTGGAAATTAAAAATATGTAGTTAAGAAATATGGCATCATTTACCCAAATAAATGAAAAAGCATTTTACGTTTGTGTTTTTTTAAGTCAAATATTACCACCTAGTGGTAGATGAACAGACAGTATGTTCTGTCATGAATAACGCTTATAACTACAGTATAATTTACTTCACACATTCATTGGCTAGTTAGCAAGTACAGAGTAATAAAACTTATCAAATTCATTCCTGCAAAAAAAAATGTCTATTTAAATTATTTAATAATTTTCTAGTAACTTTTCAGCAGTCAAAGAGATTTTATTCAATTCTGCTTTTAGATTTGCTGGCAATGAATTTATCTTTTTTTTCTGACAATTCAGGTAACCATGATTTTACTTAAAAAAATAAATGTTTTATTTACTGTATCAATTTATGTAACCAATCATCTTGCAGTCATAGCTGGATCACAATAAACAAATGTCCCTACAGCAAAGAGAAATAATCAAGCACTGATTAAATAAATCATTTGTAAACTGCACTATTTTTCTCTACCCGAAAAAAAACACACACATGTCACCAGATCCCAGGGCAATATAAAAAAGAAAGTGAATTCTGCAGGATAAAAAAGAGATCTATTCATCAATTCAATAAGAATTCAGGGTCTACTATCTCTGCTATGTTAGAACCATAAACAATACTATAAAACAAATGACAATATTCCATCTTCTTAATGCTTAACTACACTGGCAGTTTGTTTTACAGTATCATCTGACCTAAAGATTTCTGCTTCAGGTCTGTGCTGTTGGTTGACATGTGCAAATTTTACATTCGGTGGTAACAAAAGGGGAAAATTTTATAATGGCTTCTACAAATATTATTTGGGAGAATATATCCGAGTTTCTAATTACTTTCTTCTGCATCCTAGCAGGCCTGGCGGGCTTCAGAAGTAATACTGAGATGTTACCTCGCTTTCAGTAATCTCAGGAATGGATTATTTTGCTAATCCATATACAACAACCTTGCAAGGGGACTCATTTCCCATACATCAAGAGGCTTAAAAGTGGAGTTTTTATTACATGCTTAGAGAAAGCCTTACGTTCGATGCATTTTAATTGAGAAAGATGATACTCTTCATAATTTAAGTGTGTATTCATTTATTTTTAGTCAGCTTTTATTGTTTTTCATAAACAGCTCAAGGCAATAGACATACTAATTCCTTCTTTCTCTCAATTTCCCCATACCAACAACTCTAGGGTTTGGCTGAGAGAGAGTAACTCACCCAGCTAGGGGTTCATGTCTAAAGTGGGACTAGAACTCACTGCCTCCTGCTTTCTAAACCAGTTCCTTAACTACTAGACCCAACTACTTCATAAAGTATTTGAAACGTAATGACAGCAAAGAAAGCTACTAAGCTAATTAAGTTATACCCAAGACATTTTATTAACTAAAAATAGCACTGCAGCACAAGTTTAAAATTTTAAACAATTCTTCACACAGCTGACAAAATGCAAAACATCAGCAACAATTGAAGAGAGATGGCATCAAAGGAAAATTTCACTGATTGCGGATTCAGAAATGATCTCAACCCATACATGCATGCAATTGTAATTGAAAGAAAGCTCACGGGAAGGAGATCAACCACAGAAACACTGTTAATGAGCTAAGAGTTATCAGGGAGCAGGGGGAGAAAATGTGCAATGTAACAGATACAATAGTTCTCCCTTATGAGAAGAAGCAAGGAAATTAAGCATAATACCCTAGGAAACTATATAAGCCCTGCACTGAAGTAGTAATCAGGAATATTTCTGCAAGATAAACAGTAAGTTATAAAACAGTTGAAGAGAACCAGTTTTGTGCAGTGATAAAGGTGCTGAGTTAGAAACCAGGAGACGGTGAGTTCTAATCCTGTCTTAGATATGAAAGCCGACTGGGTGACTTTGAGCCGGTCACTCTCTCTCAACCCACCTCACCTCAGAGGGCTGTTATGGGGAAAATTGGAGGCAGGAGGAGTAGGTATGTTTGTCAGGTCACAAAAGCTGATCACAAGACTCCTGGACACTGCAACTATCATAAATATGAACCAGTTGCTCAGCATCCAAATTTTGATCATGTCACCATAGGGATGCTGCAACAGTGAAAAATGGTCATGTCATTTTTTTCAGTGCTGTTGTAACTTTGAGTGGTCACTAAATGCATAGTTGTAAGTCAAGGACTACCTGTATAGCTTTTATAATGTTCTGTCGCTTTGTCCCTGATCACACCCTCTTGCTGACCTTCACATATTGTGCAAAATTTGCCATAGCCCCTGACCCAATGGAAATTGTTGTAATGGTATGTGGGAATGAGCTTGGGAGACAAAAACAAAAGCTACAGACTAGACAATGGTCAGACGAATGACAGCTTAACCTGCACAAGCAACAGGGGAATGGCAATGACTCAGAAGGGATCTTCCCTAGTTTCTTAAACTGTAAAGTGAAGTGGGAGAAAGATACTTTCAGAACTGCATGAACTATTCATGTAAGCTTACAATATTATAAAAAAGTTAGAACTGTACTTCTGGGTGTGCTTCTTGTCAGGACTACTTTGTAAAGCTGACAATTGCGCATGCCTGACATACACTAAAAAACTTTCACGGCTCTCTAATTCCTTAATTCAGGGTAGAGTTGAAGCAGCTGAATAGAGCTGAGCATTTACTGGCCGGGTGCCCTTCCTGACGCCACATGGAGTTCACAGCAGATTTATTTTCTTTGCACCCAGGAGAGAAATATCTGCCGCTACTTAGGATTGAACTCCCAACCTTCCGAGTGGGAGACGAGCGTCTTCACCACTTGGCCACGTCGCTCATACCTAACATACACTAACTTTTATCTAAATCCTCTTGCACTGGTGCAGTAATTCCAGAAGATCCCAGAGTGTTTAGGATTAACATAGCAACAGACCATCCATTACCCTCCCCAAACCAAATGAAACATTATTACTAATGTTTGCTAAGTACCAATGATTGCTTTTATTAATTGCCTCATTGCAATCAAACATTTCAGAAGGAGGGGGGGAATGATAACTAAATGATGTCAAACCCCCAGCTACTTCATTAAAATAGTTTTTTAAATTACCCAATCTTACCGATGTGCAGGATGATAAATTACTCCAGTTATTCCATTAACATAATGCTTGCTAAAGTTGAAAACATGGCTCTCTTGGTAGCTCTGATTTGTTCCAACACTAGATCAAGAAAAGATACAGGACTTACTTTATGAAATAGGATTTCCAATAAATTATTGTTAGACACATCACATCATATTTACCTCACCAGGTAGCTTTTCAGCTCACCACGATAATTGATGACTAACAATTCAGCTGACCACTGAGCACTGGCTTTGTATTCCAGGAAGATCAATCCTGCAATGGCATAAGTCAAGTCCCCTGGGAAAGTAGTATCCTATTTAAAATAAAGATTAAAAAAGAGGCTTTTTTTAGCAAAAAAAAAAAAAGTTAAAAAAGGCTTCAAACACTAGAAAATACTTTCTAATTGAAACCATCCTTTTTAAAAAAAAAAAAAAAAAGCAGAAATCTCTCAATGGCATATTATTAAATGTAACTCTAATGTTTTATAGAGAATATGCATTCTTCACTATTATTGACTATGAAGAAATTTCATCATGTAGTATTATTAACACTTATTAAGAGTAACTTAATAAAGTAAAAAGAAGTTAAAATTATTTTAATTAGATTTTTTTTCTAAAATCCATCCCTTCTGCATTTTTCAGTGTTTGATAACAGGCCTATTAGAAAAGTCTAGTTAGCATATTTATGATTCCCTAAAATTATATTGTGGCAATTGAGATTTCTGATCCACAAAAGCCAGTATGGCATGGTGATTAATGTGCTGGTCTAGAAACCAGGAGACTATGAATTGTAGTTCCATCTTAGGCACGAAAGGCAACCCGGTGACATTTGGCCAGTCACTCTCTCTCAGCTTAACTCACCTCAGACTTGTGGGGAAAATGAGAGGAGAAATGAAGATTATGAGAAATGAGTTACTTACAAAGTAATAAGGTAAGACAGACAGACAGAGACAGACAGACAGACAGACACATACATGCCTTTCTTCCAGTATGAAAATACTGGTGTGAAATGTTGGAAGTATTATTTTAGAGATCAGCAACAATTTTAGGCCAACACCAGCAGCCTTTTTACATAAATAAAATTATATATACTGTATTTTTCGGACTATAAGACACTCGAAACTGAAAGACGCGCGCCTAGCTTTTGGGGAGGAAAACAAGAAAAAAAATCTGCCTCTGCCTCCCAGCAATTTGCCTCCTTGCAGCAAACAGCAAATGGCCTGGTCAGTTTCAGCATAGCCTGATTGAGCATAAGCAGTTGATTGTCGTTTGGATCTGCCTTCTGACGATCAGCTGCTTCAGGCTGCAGGGATCGCCATCGCCTATTATCACCTCCGCACGCCCCATTTTTGGCCTCCGCATCCCATTTTCAGTCTCCGCATGCTTCAGGCTGCAGGGATCGCCATCGCCTATTACCACCTCCGTGCGCCCCATTTTTGGCCTCCGCATCCCATTTTCAGCCTCTGCATGCCCCGTTTTTGGCCTCTGTGCATCCCATTTTCTGCCCTTTCCGATCCCCACTGCCTGTGGGGGGGGGGGAGCCTTCGGCAACATTTGTTATATATGACGCACAGACATTTCCACCCACTTTTTTTTGGGGGGGGGGGGCGGAAGTGCATCTTATACACTGAAAAATACAGTAATGCTAAAGTTTTTTTGTTCAAGTTTAGAACTGGGATGTATTGTTATATGGGGGGTTTTTTATGACCCAATGGTAGTTCGTGTCTAGTCATGATTTCTTTATACTATTTTGTACAAATAAGTCCTGAGTTTGTACAAACAACTTTTGTAGCAAAGTTGAACATAGCCAAAGCCTCTTGCTGATGTCTGAGGAAATGAAAGATGATGAGAATAAGGAGCATTTCTTGTGTTTGATTTCAGATTACGCATATAATGGCTCCTTGGGAAGTTCAATCCATTTTCAGTATCTGCCTAATTTCTATAAAGTGATAGGTACAGTCTTCCTGTGTTTAGGGAATAATAATCAGACAGAATGCACATTAGCAGGGGACTCTCTTCCAATAGTTTAATCTTTTTAAAAATTACTGCAGCCAAAAGACTCAACTGTCATTTCTGTGACAATCTCCCAAACTGGCCAACAGGAGGCAGGCTGAATTTTCAGAGTGTGTCATGTAACCAGTTTTTATCACACACTCTTTCCTCTGCAAAGATGGATGCAATTGGTTTTCTTCAGAGTCAGCATTCTGGGCAATGATATCAACTCTTTTATAACAGTTATTAAGTGTATATTACAAGTTTTAGAAGGAGCTTGCATCAGGAATATACAAAACTGGGGAAAAATGTTGCAGAGTACTTCATTTCTTTTCCTGACTGCATGGATGGATCTTCTAAGGATTGGCTCAGGGTGGTGGATTTTGCACATGCATAGCTTTTATACATGTTATTCTGTGTTTCTTTTGTAGGCCTTGAAGAGAGATATAATAAACACACTCTCTGATCGTTGTGAAATATTGTTTGAAGATTTGCTTGTCAATGAAATGCCAGGAAAGAAAAGTAAGACAAGAAGGAGCTCAATAACCGAAACATATGCTTTAATGTAGTTTCTCCAGATTCATTTTATTTGAGCTTATTTCCACATAAGGATGTGATTTTTAGAAAGTGTGTCAACATTGCATGTGCATTATTCTATATGTTTCTTCTAAAATTGCACTTTTTATAAGCATTTTAATTTTGAACTTCTGTCACAATATTTAGAAAATGGGTAAGGGATGTGTAAATAAAACTAGAACCTATCTGGCATTGCTGACAAATTATGCTGCCCTATATTGAAGGAAATTATATAAGCATTTTCCTGGAATCTCCAATATGGTGGAAAGTGTGACAATGGGGAATTCCAGACACCTTATCCACTTAATTTACATTTATATTTTTCTCAGGAGCTAAGGATCTCCTGTTGCCTTCTTTTGGAGAACTGATCAAGCAGATATATATGACCTTATATATTGGAAACTGAAACAGTTTCACTTGCCTTTTTGTTACCCTATATTCCTGCATGTACCGAGTAGAAATATACAAGTGTTTACAATCCTAATTTAGCTGTTTTTGGAAAGCCTTCATCTTTAACTAATATGGCCAAGTCACATAATTTTTAATTAACTGTTCAAGTATAATATGTTGTGTATATATGTGAATGCTATTTCATGAAATACAGTATGCTAACTACATTTACTGTTGAAACATAAATCTTTCAGAATTACTTTCCACCTCCATCCATGTTTCCTTGTTCCTTAATGTTGTCTTTTGATTTCACAGATTCCAATGGCAAATGTTGTCAATTACTTATATTCTTCTCTTGCAGCAAAAGTAACAGTCTTGATTCACTGTGTCCTAGTTTTCATGGAGAATATGCCTTTGATGACATGGAAAGATATTCTAATCTCAGTTATCTGTTCTGCCCAGCGAGCAGTACTTGATTTTCAAGGAAGTGGAAAAACACTATGTTAGATAAAAATGTCTTTACTCCCTGTTTCTATGATGAGGAGCATAGAGATGGCAATTATTATAATTGTAATAAAATGGTGCAGACTTTCAAATTTGCTTTGTGACAAGAGAAGCCACACATGTTTAATACTGTTACAGTAATATAATAATAAATCATATTTTCTGGCCTCTTCATAGGATGTGCTTAGCAATCAGCCTCTGAGCACAATTAGTGCTTCATCCTGTATTGGGTCTGGATGCTGTTTTAGGGATTGGGGCCTTTAATCCAGTCTTCCAATTTTTAGAAGGCTCATAGCAGACAATCCAGGGATGCTCAGAAGTCATCAGAAAGAGTATAAATGCATTTTCCCCATTCACTCTTTGCCCTTTTGAGGGGCTTTTAAAGTGGGGGGGGGCATAGATAGGAGTAACCATCCTTACCATTCTTAAAAATTCCTTATCTCCATAAAAAACACAAGGAAACAAAAAGCCTGGACATAATTGTGCTGCTCAAATTCAGTCATTTTGAAATTGAGTTTTGACAGCATTTTCTTCCAAATCCCACTTTTGCCTCAACAGAAGAGAATATATGTAGCTCAGGGTTGAACTATGCTCTGTGAATTTAGTTGATTGTTTGCAGACATTTCATTACCCAACTAGGTAACATCATCAGTGCCTTTATCTCTTACCAATTAACCCAAAAGATGCATGCAACACTCTTCAATGCACTCTAAAAATATAAGAAGTCAATTTAATGTAAATTGGATGCTGGGAGCTTTGCTGGTGTATTATTATCACACTTTGCTGGTGTATTATTATCACACTTATTCAAAAGTGATATACAGTGATATACAGTGATGCTGTATATGTTTTTCATTCATATATGAAATGTCTTACACTGTTAAAAATTAAGCCATAATTTGTGTATAGAGTGTGAACAGTATATAACTGCTCTTAAAGCTTGCTTTATTAGTAATTAACAAGGGATTCTCTTTCTTTTGTTTTAGACTCCGAAAGGGAATACCGCATCTTACCTTGTAGAGTTTTCACTCCCATTGTGGGATCCAGTGTGTTGCTTTGTGATTATAAATTTGGTGATGAGACAATCATGGAAATTCAGGAGCATTTTCTTGAAATGATGGATCAAGCTGTTCAATCAGATGATTTGCATATTGCTGAGGAAATGAATACAGGTAAATGTAACCACTAAGAATCAGCTTGTTTTCTGTTAGGAATTATTCAGAAACCACACCTGAAACTGAAGCACATTTTAATTCAGATTCACAAATGTTCATTACTTTAGATGCTTTCCAACGTATATCCAAAACATTTTCCTGTGATTTCTGGGAAATTTTGTTAGGATCTTTCCCACTTTCGAAACTTGTAACCAGACAGTAACCTTAAGGGCACTGAATTATAGTTCATTGCAAAATAGCATTTTAAATGCAAGCATTTTAATATGTAAATTATTTTAATTTTTTGAAAGGAACTTAATCACTAGGGGGATTTTGAACTCTATGATCAAGGTATGTTTATTAGTTTTCCTTGCAGCTAAGGACCAACTAAGACGCTGTAGATGTTCAACAAAATGTTGAACATGTAGGATCTATCTTTTGTTTCAAATATTTTGGGAGGCTCCTGTGTTGAAGCAGATAGCCCAGGCCAAAAGAAAGTAGGAACAATAGTGATATTCAGTTTTTCCCATCTGGTGTTAGAAGCTCATTCAAGCACACTTAATGTTTGCCTTTTCATAAATGGTAAGCTGTAGAACAATATTTAGCTGAAGCACAGAAAAATAAATAGATTTTTTTCCAACTAAAGACCGGATCTTTTATACCTTGTCTAGCTTAACCCTAAACAAAAGCACCACAAATTCACTTTCTTGGATAACATGACATCAAAAAATTCAGAAAGTGAGCTTACAATTCTCCCCAAACCCTTCTCACAAGGATGGTGGCTTCTTAGAGAATAAGCACTTCAAAGGAAACAAAAGATGATTTTCTGAAAATTATCTCCATATCCCAAATGTGTTATCTGCAGTTGTATAATCTTTGCAGCTGTATAATAGTACACAAAGCAGCTGATGAAAAATAGAGACCTGCTTTTTCAGTGTATTGTTTCTCAGTTTAGCTCAGTGACCAGTGCTAGATGTAATTTACTGCATTGAATAAAACCTGTTAGTTTATATATTTGTTTAAAACCTTTTAATTATGTTTGAACTATAATTATGTCAAACATCTTTCTCCGAGCAACTGATAATTTGATAGATACTTCACAGTATTTCACAGATCTATATTTTAGGAACTTCTGTTCCTTATCATGAAAAAGTGAGATATACATTAGGTGGTTTGACTGAGTCTCAGCTTCTGTTTACTAAAGGTTTTGAACAGAGAAAAACAAATAAGATTATGGGTACCTCACTGAGGATAATCTCTTCCCTTTAATTTATTCTTAATCTAGTTGAAGATTTATTGAATCAAAGAATGAGCATCCTGGCTCTACATGGCAGAGTAGCCATGATGTGCATTAGAATAGTTGTGATTAAGATGACTTCCATGGCAAGGCAAGCAGAATTGTACTATTGTGGCCAAAATTGGATTTTTAGAAGCTGAAATACATTTGGGTGATGGGGTGGCAATATTTCTTAAACTTTGTTTGCCAGTTTCAGATTTTATTTTTATTTCTTCATTCCCCATTATCGATATTAAAGAAGTGTTTGTTAGAAAAACAGCAAAAAAGTATAAAAACTATTTGGTCAGATTGCTGAATTTACTTTATTTTATATTGACATTAATACCTCACAGCCCATTAAGAAAGAAGAAATATGACACTGCCAATTTTAATAACACAGATTCCAAGTGTATCTGTGTTGGTATCTGATAGCCACATAGGATATTCAGATTTGAAAAGGAACATTTGTAAAGTCTATTTCTATGTAAAAACTAAGGGACAGATTGTCCTAGGACACCATCCTAAGATTACGTTCAACATTCTCTAGTAGAAATTACCTGGATAGAATTTCCAGTAGCTAAGGAACACAATACTATGATTATGCCTCTTAACTGCTCTCCTATAAGTTAACATTTTTAAAAATAGTTCTGACTGGTTACAATGACAAATATTCCATTGTGTTAAGTAAACTAACTTGTGGAATATATTCTGTTGATTCTTAGATTTTGCAACTATAGAAACGTTGACTACTTACATAGAGAATAATTACTCCATGATTTTAGTAATCATTGTACTTGTTGGCAAATCATAACATGGAGTATTCTCTTCTGAAAAATGTTGTTAAATATCCTAAAATTGAACACTTCAGAAAATATGGCTTACATGAATTAATATCAAAATAGATTAACTCCTTCTCTGTTTATCTGCTGTAACTATGAAGGGTTTTCATTGACTATTAAGTTTAAATGCTCATTGCTTTTATATTGTGTTTATTTACTACGAGCATTCAGAAAAATGGTCATAGATGATGGAAATATTGGAAAAAAAAATTACTTGCTTTGAGTGGGGAGATAATTGTTGCACAATGTTGCTCCATTGTTGGGATGGATCTACGTAAAAGTTTCTATTTACATAGTTTATATACCATCTTTTCAAATAATAATAAATATAGCACAGAAGAATTCCTGATGCTGAGTATTATGCAAGAAATCTTTGCAAAAATTTTGTGTGAAAGAAATGTATATTTGGCTATACACAAGGAAAATTAATACAAGACTATTTTCATCTTCTGAGTTTTTTCAAAGAACAGTGCAATTCATTTCTTGTTTGTTTTTTTAGAGTTCCAGGTATTTAATAATTACTAATATGTGTTTTAAAAATTGTTCTATGTGCTTTATTTGGATAATCTGCCCCTGGGTGTGAGTTGAAAGGCAGTGGTATCTAAGTAAGACCCAGGGCTGTTTATATCTTGTATGCAAAATTAAATTACGTAACAAGAATTTGCCTACGTAGACTTGGTTTTTCAATCCTGGGCTCTGAAAAAAAACATTTTTAAAAAAAAAATTGATGAAGAAAAGGAACATTGGGTTAGAGATGTTCAGGCAACATACAAACACATGCTTTTGTCTTATTTCTTTTAATTATAGTTGAAGTAAGCCTGCCAAAGGAATTCCATGATAATACACAACCAAAGCAAGTGACAAAAGAAATGCTACTGTTGAAACTACATCAAAATATGGGTATGCATATTTTAGCCTTCACTCCTGAACTGCTTAAAATAGTCACTTTTAGTATGATTTATCACTTTTCTTGAAGCATTCTCACACAGTCTTCTTTACATTTATGTGTAGTTGTTTTAATGGTTATTTAAGATTGTTTTAATCATTGTTTTTATTGTACCCTGTCCAGAGTAACATTTGTGAGGTAGGTGTCTATATACATTTGGATGGATGGATGGATGGATGGATGGATGGATGGATGGATGGATGGATGGATGGATGGATGGATGGATGGATG
>JANHFL010005958.1:19306-31719 GCA_032468155.1 Oxyrhabdium leporinum
CCGCATTCTGCACCAGTTGAAGTTTCCGGATGCTCCTGTTAGGGAGCCCCATGTAGAGGGCGTTACAGTAGTCCAAGATGTTGTGGGTGCTCCAACACTGGACGTTTTAAAGAAAAGTCTGGACAGCCACTTGTCTGAAATGGTGCAGGGTCTCCTGCTTGAGCAGTGGGCTGGACTAGAAGACCTATTCTTTAAAATGATTTAAAAAAAAAACAACCCAACGTTTTAAACTGTTAAGCTGCGCAGAGTAGCTTTTCAGAATGAGATGGTTGGGATCTAAATGTACGGTAATAAAACGATATGTGCAAAGGGTCTCTAGCCCTTTGCCAGGAAAGCTTCGGGGAAGCAGTTGATTGTTTATTGCCGCCCCCTTACGCGACCGGCGTCCTCCGTCCCCCTCCCAATTTGAGGCAGGGGATGCCAAGGGAAAGCAGCTGGCTGGGAAAAAAATCGAGAGTGAACCGGGCCTGCAAACCTTTCTATAGAAACTACAGCAGCTGGTCAATTTACCCCCATGCCCGGTTCCTTGGCTGGATTGCCGAGATGTCTTCGGGTTTAGCCAGCCAGGAGCAGAGGCGGAGGAGCAGATGGTGCCCTCCAGCCACGAGACAGATCTCTCGGTGCCAAGGTGGAATCCCACGAGCCGAGGCGGAGAATCCTTAATCCGCCTCGCCGAAAGCTTTAATCACAGGTTAGCAAGCACCGTCTGGGGGATTTTTATCTTCTGGAAGCTGGGAGGGGGCTCCCCCCACCCTTTTTTTTGGGGGGGGGGAAATCTTAGGAAAAATGCTGGGTGGGTTCTGTGTTCCCCAGATGCTTTTCTGATAGTTTGGAGTGGGAAGGTGAACGGAGAGCAATGCGATTTGGTCGCTCTCATCTAGCAACCACGATGCTACTTAGTTTGGGTCATGAAACGTCAGCAAGAAAACCACCGAGCTCAGAGAGCACCAAGGACCCCACGGTCCTTCTCCTCCTCCTCTCCAAAAAACTCCACTCCCTTCTAGCCCAGAGGATGTTCCCTAGTTGGGTGATGAAACATCTGCCAGGACATTCCCACTGACACTCACGAGGACAAGCTACTTGTATATAAAAAGGGAGCAAGTGTCACCACCCCTTCCAGCGCTGATGATGTACCCTGGTGGGGTGATGAAACATCTACAAGAAGCTCAGAGACTATCGAAGACTCCCTAGTCCTCTCCTCTTCCTCCTTATCTACTCCACAAACCCTACTCCCTTCCAGCACTGATGAGGAAACCCTTATTGGGTGATGAAACATCTGCAAGAAAACCACCAAGCTCAGAGAGCGCCAAGGACCCCCACATTCCTCTTCCTCCTCCTCCCCACAAACCCTTCTCCCTTCTAGCACAGTTGATGCTACGTAGTTGGGTAATGAAGCATCTGCACAAAACAGCCAAGCTCAGAGAGCGCCAAGGACATCATAGTCCTCCTTCCCACAAGCCCCCCCCTCTCTTCTAGCCTTGATGATGTTACCTAGTTGGGTCATGGAACGTGCCCAAAAACCCCACCGAGCTCAGAGAGTACCAAGGACCCCACTGTCCTTCTCCTGCCTCCTCTTCTTTTTTCTCCTCCTCCTCCTCCTCTTCTTGCTCCTCTGTACAATCCCCCCCACCCCTGTAGCACTGATGATGCCACCTATTTGGGGAATGAAACATCTACCAGAAAATAAGCAAGTTCGGGGAGCACCAAGCACCCCACACTTCAACCCTGAGCTACCAATTCTCCTCGATCAGTAAACAACAGTCCGCTGCAATCTCCTATTCCCCAGAGCTGTAGAAAACAGAATTTAAAGCTTTGCAAATTTGCCAGGTCAACATCTAACCATTGAATGGGCTATTTAGCCAGTTAGTTCCTCTCCGTTCTACAAAGAAATCCTTTATCAATTAACAAGCCTCGCAAAGAAAGGAAACTGATGGAGGAAGGGCTGCTCCGCTCATCTGCAGGTGAGCTGAAAATCGGGATTAAAAGCTGCTCACAATTTATATTTTAGGGGACGTGGGCGGAAGGGAAGAGAAGGAACAGAACAGCCCAACGATATAATTTTAGCTCAGGGAAGAGAAATACTAAAACTCCCGGGGACTAATGATGGGCGTGCACGGAGAGCGGTAAAGAGGTCAGCGATGCCCGTTGTGCAAAATGAAATTCGCCGCCGTGAAGAGATGCTCCATTTTAAAGGACGTTTGGCTTTTCCGCAATTGGGAATGGCCCAGTTTTTCAGCTCGAGTCCGGGGCAAACGGAGAAATCCTGCCAGGGACTGGGCTTATCCACAGCCATCTACAGGATCAAGATGACGAGATGGGAGCTGGGACCACACAACCCAAGCCCTGCTTTGCTCGCACGATTACAGCCGACATCTTTTATGATCCTTCTTCCCCTGCTGATTGCTATGGACATGTCAGCTTTTTATCTAAACCAAGGGTGTCAAACTCAAGGTCTGGATCCGGCCCACGGGGTGCTTAGCTCTGGCCCGCGGGGCCGCCCTGGAAACGGCAAAGGACCAGCCCATGGTGCCTCTGCCCAGTGGTGGGATTCAAATAATTTAACAACCGCTTCTCTGCCCTAATGGCCAACTTGATCGGTCTCACCCTTAGGAAATTTCTCCTTCGTTCAACTGACAATAAAATAGCACAATAAAATAGCACTGTTCCAATATTTAGAATAGATTAGAATAACAGAGTTGTAAAGGACCATGGAGGTCTTCTAGTCCAACCCCTTGCTTAGGCAGGAAACCCTACACCACTTCAGACAAATGGTTATCCAATCTCTTAAAAACGTCCAGTGTTGGAATTTACAACTTCTGCAGGCGAGTTGTTCTACTGATTAATTGTTCCGTCAGTTCTAGTTTGCTTCTCTAGTTCTTCTAGTTAGTTTCCACCCGTTGTTTCTTGTCCCGCCTGGGAAGAAAGAGACCCTTTTCAGCCTGGGTTGTAGTTCCGAGGTGTTATTTGTTGCACTTGTAGGTGATCTGGGTGAAGATCCAGGCCTTCATACTCTTCCAAAAGAATAAAAAGCTGTGTGTGTGTCTCCAAATCTTGAGGGGGGGAGGGAGGGGGAGAATCTATTCCAAAGGGTAAGGTAAAGGTATGGCTCAGAGAACTCACAAGATGGTATCATTAAAGGGAAGGGACCCCGTCTACCCAGGCAGGATGGGCCGATACCCTCAGGGGGGAGGGGCCTTGCAAATAACCTGGCCTTGTGCCATTTAAGACCTGCAAGGTGATAGCCAGGGCATCTTGAATTGTGCCTGGAAAACAACCCGAAGCCAATGCAGCTCGCACAGCTATGGTGTTACTGTGAATTGCCCAGAACTGCAGGTTCCATCAGTTATAACTTGTGGGTACTCCTCAAGGGTAGCCCACGTCGAGTGCATTGCAGTAATCCAACTGAAGCACTAGAGCTGGAGGGACCGTGAAACAGGTCTCCCAACTCAGAAGAAGAGCACAAGTGATGCACACAGGACCCTGTGCGAAGGCCACTGCTGTGCTCTGCTCCTCAAGCAAGGCGGTTCCAGGTGCTGCACACCATCAAAAATGACAAACTTGCCACCTCTTTGGGGGGCGGGGGGAAGCAAGGCAGGCGTATGTGGGGAGGGGAGGGGGGAGCAACCCACAGACACACTGGTTTGCCAGCATTGAGCCTGAGCCGGTTCTTCTCCATCCAAGCCTTCCTAGCCTCCAGGCCCTGGATAAGCCTCGGAAGAGCATCTGTAGACTTTTAAAATATTTTTAGTTTAGTATATTTCAACGAATTAATAGAAAAGTTATACTAGATACACATGTAATGTAGGAGTGCGCAGTGATCTGGATTCCAAGGGGAGATGATGATTCACTATACAAGGGTGTGTGCACTGCGCTTGTGAACAATTCCTTAAAGTTGCTGTATCTTTTCCTTGGCACATTTGATTTAAATAGGTGTTGACAGGTGTATAGTATTCACCCACTCACACCCTGAATCATCTCCCCTTTGAACCTGGATTGCAATGCAGTTCCAGGTCACCTCAATTGATCTCAGAAACTAGTTTTTTTGCAAGCCTAGGAATTCCAGAACTATTAGGCTCAATGAGGAAGTTGAAAAATTTATTAGAAAAAGAACATTGCATGGATGCAGCTACAAGGAGTCAAGCTTAACTTAAGGGCATCTTTTTTAATGTACATTCAAAACTAATAATCAAGACAAGGCTGGTGGATTGGTCTCCTTAAACAAAACCAAATGTTGGACCTTGTCACTAGGAAGTAGATCAGGTATGGATTTCTCTTTCCATTTCTCTTTCTGCATTTTTTTGTAGTGCATAGTCTTCAATTCCCTTATAAGCCAGCCAACTGCTCATTTCTCTCTAGCTTACCTCAAAGGGTATTTTGCATTAGGTTTCCTGCAAATAGGTTGATGTGCTATGGGATACTCTGAATAGTAAAATTCCAGCTATGATACAGATATCCAGATAAGAAATACTTTCTTTTAATGGATAGATAGCAGATTTTCAAAAATCCTTTAAAAGCCACATGTTGGCACATGTAAACATTATCACTTTTGATTCTTTCTTAGACTGTTATGTTACATCCAATCTGAACATTCCATTTCCATGTTGTGTCTAATATCCACACCTTATAATATTCTGATAAAGGAGGAATGTTGAATTCTAACACTTATCAGCAGATTGTATTATTATTTTCTCTCTTAAGGCAGCTGTATATTATCTACTGACACGAAGACAGCACATTTCTTCCTCTGGAAACAAATGTTTCTTCAGCCTAAATTTCTAAATGTCTAAATGTCAACATCGAAAATGGAGTGCGATTAATATCAAATATTAGAATGTCATAATGAAACAAATGTTATTTCTGAGCAAGTCTACCCAACCATGCATATACAAACCAAATTGTTATATTAAAGTTTGTTCACACTGTTAGCACTCAGAGAAACTTAATTGTTTAGAACTGCTTTATTATAGGTACCATCCTGTAACCAGGAATTCAGATCCATCGCTTTAAAGAATATTCTACCAAAAGAGGCTATTCAATGAAGTTATTTTTTTCAGTGGCCAGGTAGAAGGGTGCAGAAGTGTGAGCACAGGTCTACCAATGCAGCTATGTATATTTTAATCCTAAGTATGTATAAGTAAAAACTTATGTAAAACTTGCATATACTGGCGGTTTTTCTATCACATATTAAGTCAAAGTATTTGGCTAATAAGCACATG
This sequence comes from Oxyrhabdium leporinum, assembly GCA_032468155.1. Classification (NCBI taxonomy): domain Eukaryota; kingdom Metazoa; phylum Chordata; class Lepidosauria; order Squamata; family Cyclocoridae; genus Oxyrhabdium; species Oxyrhabdium leporinum. Next base: position 24,523 of record JANHFL010005958.1, read on the forward strand.
CAAATGGTTGCTAGATTCCCCCTGCTCTCATCCCCTATGCACACAGTTCTGAAACTAAAAACTTAGTTTACTACATTAGTTTACTACCAAGAACTACCATGATTTTATATTTATAGAAACTGGAACTTATAACAAGAATATAGTGGGGGCGGGGTGGAAAGTGTGGGGAAAGTATGGGCTTTTCAATTGGCAGAAGAAATTTTCCCTTCTTTTCCTTACATATTTCCCACACAATCTGACCTGCAAAAGTGTGGTAGTTCTCTATCCTGGCACATAGTGTCTTTCACATTAAAAATTGAGTGTGTGATGTTTTATGGTTAAATGATCATTTTCTTCAGGAAAATACAGCAGATTAGAAAGATCTCCTGCCACTGCTAACAAGTGTGTTAAAAAGTAAAATAAAGAAACCATAGGGAAAAAATCCACTGGCATCTTTTCACTGACATACCTTCCTCCTAGCTCCATGAATACTCTTCTTGTGAAACCTTTGTATCACTTGAATGAATGGCACAAATCAAGGAGAATGGTTTAGATCAGCATTAGATTTAACCCAGGTAATAAGTACTGCTACCCATTTTACCTGTTTAACTTTGAAGTTTTTTATAATACTAACTGGATGGGGCAAATTCTCAGAGTTTTGTTGCTAGAACAAAACCCACCATGTTCATTTGTTCTGGTGATTCGGCTACCAATAGAGCCCTACAAAAATTATGTCACCAAGAAATATACATTAGAAAACTGTTCAGGTGATTTTTTCAGGTCATAATGTTTGTTTGAAACATAGCTAAAATATCAAAATAATTACATCAGAGTAGGATTCCTTTCTAAAAGTTAATTTTTTGTTCAATGCCACATAAATGGCTACTGAAGGAACATATGTTAGGATATATGCCATGACAGGAATCCTCAAAGTAATCCATAATTTTATCTTTAAAGTACATCATCAATCTTGTAAGTACTAGAGTCAGTTTAGGGTTGAAAAGGAAACATATTGTCCAGATAATTGTATCCTTATCTATTTATTTCACATATCTATGATATTTTATTTAATTATTTAATAATCATTTTACATAATTATTTTCATAATTCTACATGATCTCTTTAAAAATAATGTTAGGTTGCATTTTAATAAAGTTGTCAGGGTAATGATGATTTAGTAGCTGACCAGCTGCTGTAAGGTTGTAATGCTGTAATACCATAATGTTGTAATGATGATGCGATGGTAGCAATGAGTCAGAAGGGTTATTTGACTGCTACCACTTTAAGAGGCTATATTATATGAGAGACCCTGTGAGGGTGTACCTCTCTCTCCGTGTGTGCTTACATGGTGTAGCTGGTTACTGATTGCTGTTTGTTCAAGGCCTGTATCAAAGTACTTGTATGTATATATGCTTTGTAGGGATGAAACCACTATATGTAAATACAAACCTGTGTGCTGTATTTGCTCCTGTGTTGTCTCACCTAGTTACACTATGTGCACTCTGACATGATATTTATCCCACATAGAATCAGTTGCAATTGTTACAGTTGATTTTGTAAATTATGTTGTTTCTTTCATCTTTCTGTATTTTGTCTTTGATTCTGGATAATTCCTGGTTTGTGGGTTATTGTTATTTCTAGAAGTTGGAGAACTCTGGCTGTCATTTCCAATGCTCCTTTTGTGTATGGTAGGATTAGTTTTTGCATGGTGGTTGGTTGTATGGTGCATTGTGGTTTGGGTGTTGTGTATTAGAATACACATTCATAAGGGGATCTCATTCTTGTGTATGTTTGGGAAACTGTAGAACCTGGGTGTGAATAAGTCTTGTAGTTGCATGCGCTTTCTCTATAGTGGTATCAGCTATTCTCTCTAGTGGTGTTAGCTGTAGTGGTATTAGGAACCACAAGACTCCACACCCAGGTTCTATGGACCCCCCAAAATACACAAGAATGGGATCCCTTTATGCCCAATTGTGTCTCTACACGGAACACAGACATACAAACTAACAAAAACCCTGGAGAGGAAACTCAAACACCTGGTCAATGACTCAATCCACTCAATTAACACTCCAGAACAATTTCTCCAATTCTTATCAAACACACCAAGATCAACAAGGAAGAAATCATGATCTCCTTTTATGTATCCCTCTCTTCACCTCGATTGACATCGACCTGGCTAAACAAACCATACAGCACCTACTCACTAAACATCATATCCACAAGGATGATGCCACCCTAGAAACTTCATGTCCACAGACACCATCATGAAACCTCTGGATCTATGCCTCAACACATATTTCAAGTTCAATGGAAAAATCTATAAGTAAGTACAAGGAAACACGATGGGACCATCCATATCAGGTCTAATAGCAGAAGCAGTCATGCAATGACTTGAATCCATAACCCTACCATCCAACCAAAATTTTAGACACCGTACATCAATGACATGTTCATCATCATCAAGTACTCTCAAATTGAAGAAACACATCACCTACTCAACAACATATTCCCCGGGATCAAATTCACAAGTGAGGAGGAAATAGACAAAAGACTCCCATTCTTTGACATTGACATAAGAAGACTAGACAATGGAGAACTGAAAACTGCCACAAATCCACTCATATGGACAAGATCCTCAATTTCTCAAGTAACCCCCCTCGCACACAAAAAAAGCTGTGTCCAGATCCTCTTCAGAAGGGCGAGGACACACTGCAGCACCACAGCACTAAGAAAAGTGGAAGAGAAATGGCTGCTTGATGTCTTTCTCTGAAATGGTTATCTGAAAAATTTTGTATTCCAATACACAGCATCCAAACCACAATACACCACACAGCCAACCACCACGCAAAAACCTACCATACACAAAAGGAGTAATGGAAATGACAGCCAGAATTCTTCAACCTCTAAGAATATCAATAGCTCACAAACCCATAGCCACACTTTTCCAGGAATTATCCAAAACCAAAGACAAGTTACAGGTGGATGAAAAAAAAACATAATTTACAAAATCAGCTGTAACAATTGCAACCAATTCTACATAGGACAAACATCAGATCAATTGAAATCCAGAATCCACAAACACCACTGGCAGTCAACTGCCATGGTCCCAAATCCCTAATCTCTACCCAATAGCACCAATTTGATTGCGGTAATACTAGGCCTATATATTGGCCACACTACCACCCACCACGTACATGCGTTTATTGAAGTCTGGCACTCCACAAGCATTTCCACCAACAGACATAGCAAACTATAACCAGCATATGAATCCCCTCAGAATTCAAATCAGTTGCAAAGCCAACCAGCAACAGCATCAACAATCAACCAACCCATCTAACCACTCATTCCCCACTTAACACTTTGGCTCCCAATGACCCTCAGCTGGCATGACCTCCCCAACACAAATCCCATCACAAGACCCTCACTTGACATGACCTCCACATCAGAAGACCTATTGACAAGCTGTTATAAACAGAGGAACACTGACACTCCCAAAACTCTGCTGACAATATTACCTAGCCTGGTAACGAAACATTCAGAAACCAACCCACAAGCTCGGAGAATGAACCTCCACCCTCATTTAAGTGATTTTCCACTATGACTCAAGATCCCTCTCACAGTTACTGGCATTAAGTCAAATTTTACCTAGTCTGTACCTATATAGTTGGTTTTTCTTGCCTAAGTATAAAAACTTACTTTTATCTACGTTGAATTTTATTTTGTTAGATGTTAGATCTTTTTGGATCTTGAGCTTGTCTTCTGGGGTGTTGGCTATTCCTGCCAGCTTGGTGTCATTTGCAAATTTGATGAGTTCCCCTTCTAGATCATTTATGAAGATATTGAACAGAACTGGGCCTAAAAAGGAATCTTGGGATACCCCACTACTTATTTCCCTCTATGTGGATATAGTTCCATTGAGGACTATATATTGAGTACAATTTGTTAGCTAGTTGCAAACCCACCTGGTGATGGTGCTGTCTATCCCACATTTTCCTAGTTTGTTGAGAGGTACGGTAGGTTGTGGTCTACTTTATCAAATGATTTACTAAAATCTAAGTATACTATGTCCACACTTCACAGCATTTCGCTGGTCCACTAATTTAGTCACTTTGTTGAAGAATGAAATAAAATTTCTTTGGCATGATCTGTTTTTGACAAATCCATGTTGGCTACTTTGTTTGCTTCTAGGTGTTAGCAGATTTGTTTCTTGATTATCTTTCCAAGATCTTCCCAGGTATTAATGTCAGGCTGATTGATTTGTAATTTCCTGGATTATTTTTTTAAACCCCTTTGAAGATGAGAACCACATCAGCTCTTTTCCAGTCCTCAGGTAGTTACCCGGTGATCCAAGAACTTTGAAAGATATGCTTCAATGATTCTGAAATCATGTCTGCTAGTTCCTTCAGAACTATGGGAGGCAGTTCATCAGGACCTGATGATTTAAATCTATCTACAACTGACAGTTGTTCTCTTATTTTTGCATTAACAAAATTTGCATTCCTAAAGACATTTATGGTCCTGTTTTGGGTAAGTTAAGTTGTGTTTTCTTTTTGCACGAAGACCGATGCAAAGAATGAGTTAAGCAGCTCTGCTTTCTCTCTATTGCCTATTACTTCTTTGCCATCTTCTTCTATTAGCGGACCAACTGTTTCTTTGACTTTTTTCTTGTTGTTTTATATGTTGAAAGAAACTCTTTTAAAAATTGTTTTTGACATTTGTTGCAAATCTTATTTTGTTCCAAGCCCTAGCTTGCCTAAATTTGCAGGTTCAGGCTATTTGTTGGTATTCTGCCTTAGTTATGTGTTTATCTTTCCATTTTTTGTACTTATTCTTTTTTTTTCTCAGTTGGTCTGAAAGTTCTTTGAGCAATCATGATATTTTTTTCTTTTTCTTTTCTTTTTAGTGGTATTAAACTGGACTGGGATTTTATATTCATGTATTTTAAAGTTTCCTAAGCTTTTTGAGTTGATTTCCCCTTTAAGATTTTCATCTTTGGGATCCTTCCCAAGCTCTCTGAGTTTATTAAAACCAGCTGCTTTAAAGTCTAAGATAGTGCTTTGATTGTGTTGTATTGCTTGGATCTGTTTTACATTGAATTCTAATATGACATCGTCACTCTCCCCTAAAGTTCCTGCAACTTCAATCCCTTCTATCATTTCTTCTCTATTGGTAAGAATAAGCACAGGATAGCTGTCCCTTTAGTTGCTTCCTCTACTTTTGGATGATGATGTTATTAGCTAGGTGGGTCAGGAATCTGTTTGATCTCCCATTTGTTTCAGAATTTGTATCCCAGTTGATGTCAGTGTAGTTAAAGTGCCCATTACTACTGTTGTGTTTTCTACATATGTTGGTTAATGGATTAGCAAAAAGTTCATTTATTTCTTCTGCTTGTAGTATACACCTATGGCAATGTCAATCTTTTTTCTTCCCTAGCTGTTCATAAACTCTTGTTATTGTTTTCAGGTTTATTATTGTATTGTTTGTCCCTATGTGTTGGAGAAGAAAGGAGTAGTAATCCATGGGTTATTTATTTTAGTAAAGCTCTCAGTTACATCTTTGATTTTTGCTCTAGGGAGACAACATACCTGATTAAATTGATTGTCCGGTCTGCAGAGTATAGCTTTGGTTCCCCTAAGAATTGAATTTCCTATTACCAATATTTATCCTTTTTCCCCCCAGGGAAATCTGGGATACTTTTCTTCTTATCACAGGAATGCTGGTTGTGCCTCTTTCTTAGAAACTATTGAGGATGCCTCTTTCATAGGTGTCTGCATATTGTCTTCCAGGGAGAAACTACGGAAATGATTGTTCAGTTCCAGAGGGGCTTCATTGGCGTGGGCTAGAGTAGACAGTAGGGACTCTGCTCTTGGTTGTTGTTTTCTTCTAAAAGTGACATGTTTCCATTGGTCTTCCTCTTTAGGTTCATATATAAATCCTGCTGTGAAGTATCAGTTTACAAAATTATACAAAAGTTCCTTGCCCTCTATTCTCTGACTTGAAAATTCATCACTTTTCCCTTATGTAAGTCTCTTTTTCTGTGACTTTGTTTTTTTTAGATTGTTAAGAATTTAAAACTTTCTAAAAAAAATCAAATATTAGGTCCCTGCTGGAACACTATCATTCCGAAGGGGAGGAGGGATGCTTCTTGGGGTTGAATGCTCTGAATGCTTTTGCTTTTTCTGTAACTGCATGGGAATTAGGGAGTGGGACTGGGCCATTAGGATGGACTCTCTCCCAGCCAGTTCCAGCCTGTTACCAAGGTCAGGGTGCCCTGAGGATGACCTGCTATCATCATCTCGCCTCAGATATATCTTTGCAGGTATATGCCCCATAACATCTTTGGGGCATCATATTGGCTACTAGTGGACATGGGGCATTGGGTGGGGACTAAACAGGGGAGATTAGTTTCATGCTTCACATGGGAATTTTCAGACTCCGCCTGATTTCTCTGCAATCACTTCTTTCAGTAAAGGTTCCTTTTGAAATACCATTTGTTCAAGAGTTATGGTTTCCTGAGAAGATAGCTGAGACAGGTCCTCACACAAAACAAATAAACTTTTTTTCCTTTTTTTCCCATTTTTTAAAAAAAAATGAAAATAGAAGTATAAAAAATTGAAAAAAGAAATTTCAAAATTGAAAAAAAATAAAAATTGAATTTAAAACTTGAAGGAAGAAATTAAGATAAAAAAAGAAATTTAAGAAATTGGAAAAATATTTTTTTAAAAATTCTTTAATTCTTTAATTTTTCTTTAATCTTACAGCACACTTGTGCAAACCTGGGAATCTTAATTCAACAATTGGTCTGATTTGGATCTGTTGGTAAATCTGATTCAATGATTTGAAGCAATGTGGAACACTTCCAATTCTACAGCGAGAACTTGGGGAAAATTCCTTGGATGAAAATCCTAAAGGGGAAAACAACTCAAGAATCTTGAAAAGTATGATTATAAAAGCCCAGACCAGCACAATACCACTCAGAAAGAAAAACAAGAAATCCAGTAATAAACCAGCATGGCTGCACAAAGACCTCTCTGGCAAATTGAAAGAAAAAAAGGACAAGCACAAAAATTGGAAAGAGGGACATACAACCAAGGCAGAATATCAGCAGATAGCCAGAATCTGCAAAGACAAAGTCAGGAACGCAAAGGCTCAGAATGAACAAAGACTTGCAACAAAAGTCAACGATAATAAAAAAAGTTTCTTCCAACATATAAATAA